>OX465282.1:32859465-32957433 GCA_949987705.1 Thereva unica | reverse complement strand
TTTTAGTTTTACATATTACATACAATACATGACGAAGAAGGTGGCGATGAACTCTGCATTTGAACTATTGGATGGTGTATTAACTCGGAAATACTGACTGCGAGAGATTATTCCACAGTCGAATTGTTCTATTTAGAAACGACTTGCTACCTTGTTTAGTGCACAAATACACGGTTTGCAGGTGGTGGGATTGAGATGAATGAGCTTATCCAGTCTTGCGGGTATAAGATTGCCGTGGAGAGCGTATATTTCGCAGGAACAGTCGCAATGATTGTAGCGATAAAATTTTGTTAGTGCTGTTACATTCCTAAGGTGGCCGAAAGGATCGATGGTGGATCACCCGGTGTCGTCGTCGATTAATTTAAGGGCCCTTTTTGTACTTTATTTAGCCACGACAATGTGGTTATTGAAGCGCCGCTCAAAATTAGGGGATTGTTCTCGAGAAGAGTGTAGGATTTTATATTACCGCACGGACAATGGCTGGAATAGGAACTTGCACCTCATCCTAAGCACTGGGATGCTTGTTTAGCGATTTGGAATATGTGCTCATTCCATCGCCGGTCTTTGTCTGACGCCTAAGATATGTAGGGATGGGTCGGTTATTAGTTCAACTTCACCCACTGTCATGGATGGAGAGTTGTTGAACTGTTTTTTTTTTTTTAATAAGACAGTACTTGGTTTTGCTTTCGCCACGATTCTTGCTTTCTCAATCTAAAATGAAGTATTTATTTATAGAGTGGGACATTAGCTCGCGGTCAACCAGACACGTACTCGTCCTTTATTGTCGAAGACGTAGCGAGGGTACCATCGTCAGCGAAGCTGAGAAGTGCCTCTAACCTACTTCATATCTCATTTTGATTAGTGCGCCATTAGCGAAGTTCTGCACAGGGCGTCTAATCTCCTGGTGTAGCAAAATCTATGCGGACGGTTCTGAATATGTTTGGCTAGGTCTATGTTGTGCACGTAGTACACAATTTTTCATCATCGAATCTTCATAAAGTTGTAACATACTCTAAATTTTTTTACGTATTCAAAATCAATTTTTGCAGATTTCCTCATTTTTCAATACACCTTTTTCAACCGCGGAATGTGCACACATAATCTTTTTTTTAAAAGCGTTGCAACGCACGCGGGTTTTTGCTAGTTATATATAAAAGGAAAACAATCTTTGATTTATATATTTACACCAATTTTACTTAAAAAGACAATAAAAATAAAACTACAGATATAAAAAAAATACATAGGAATAAAATGAATATTTTTTGGTATTTCTTCTGCGTAAGCACGAACTTTCTCGTATCAGTCCCCAAATGTAGTCACCCATCATGTTCTCATTTGTCCTTGATAACGTTGTTCAAAGCTCATCACACCTTGGTGAAAGCGCTACCCTTGTTCCGGCGACACTAAAAAACAACCAAAAAAGTAAAAAAGGAAATTAATAAATGAAAACACCAAATTCCTTTCAGTTTTGCATTTTTATTAATAAACAAACTATACACTGAAAAATCAAAAATCAAATAAAAACCAAGAAAAAGGAATTCAAAAATAAAAAACATCAATTACACGATTTCTTTTTGCACTTTATTAAAATCAACACGAATACATGAAAAAATACAAACAACACACAAGTTATAGGACAGCACTACACAAAAAAGCTATAAGAAATTCATACCTGAAAATAAAAAAGAATTAGTTAAATATAAATACTAAATATACAAGTTCTTACCTTTTTTCAAAACCAACAAGGATGAAAAACCAAAAACCCACCAGAAAATCCATCCAAGAAAATGCCGAAATGCCGTCGGCAAATCGACAGTCTGTAAACAAAAAAGATTAATGAAAATACACAACAGATTCCAAAAAATTACTCACCTGACAACCCCAATGGAGTGATCGCCGGCTCCTCCTCATTTCATCCCCCACCGAATCTACGTTTAAAAACCTAAAAATATAACTAAAATTAATATATATTCAAACAAACAAAGATAAAAATACTTACCATGCAAAAAGCCTCCATTTGACAGCCGTAAGATAAACAAGAACAGCTGATCGGACATCGCATGCAGATCTAGTACATAAACCCGAAATTATGTACTTCGAGAACGAAGCCCCCTACTACAAGATAGCCGCAACTATTGTTCGAGTAGAAATAAATACCGACGCACAGACGGCGTTAAATCAGATTGCTTTTAATCTTTCTAGAGTCTTGAACTAGAAGATAAAATCTGTATTGAGGTTTTAGCAATAAAGCAATTTCAAAGCCTAAGTATCGAACTTAGCATTCTGGAAAGACAGAATTGAGGTCTTTTCCCAGTAAAGCCCGAATTAAAGACAGTTTTGAAGTCTTTAATACAGCAGTAACTTAATCACCAAAATTGATTTCAGCAGTTACTCTAACCAACCACAGAGGGACGAATTTGCGAAGAAACAAGGCAAAACAGTCCAGCAAGCCACAACCAGGGCAGCAAGCAGCAACCAGGCAGCAAACAGCAAGCAAATCCCAAGCGATTCCCAAGAAACGAAACCAGAGTGCAGCAACACAAAGGTTATTCCTGGCTGTTCTAATTGCAGAACACATCAGGCGAAACATCGATCGTCATCTGACAGATAGGTGGCGTTATCAATTAACCTATCAGAGCAAGCAATATTTTGGTAATTCTTATTTACAAACAAATAAAGAATAATTTACGAATTTTCAAGTACTAAATCACGAATTAATAACGAATTTAAGATTGAATTGAAATATTTTGGCAATTTGTTGAATTTTTATTGAATTTATATTTAAGAAAATCTAATAATTAATTGCGAATAAATAGTAATTTGGTTATTGGAAAAAGTTATCTTTTTATTGAATCGCACCCTTCCGGCACCTTTTTATTGAGTCAGAAATTAAATTGCTAATTCTGAACATTGGTCCTTCGAGCCGGATAGTGATTCAATAAGATAACTTAAGCCGCAATACAAGTATGGATGCTTTAATAATTCAACAGAGCGAAGTACGAGAGAGACTCGAAAGGTCTTTCAGAAACTATCTCAAGGATGGCCCATCTAGGAAGACAGCGCAGTATTTTCAAAAAAGGCTCAAGATGCTCGACGATGACTGGACGGAATTCAAGAACAATCATCGACAGATTACATCAGTCAAGACGAAGAAGGACGAGAAAGAGCAGCTATACTTCAAAGAGGATTGGTATGCCGACACAGAAAACGCCTATGTCGAGATGTACTGCAAAATCGATGAAGACTATCACAAAACGCTGTCAGTCACAGAAACAGTCGCACGAGCGGAGCAGTCATCAGCCGATTTAAACAGCAGCTGCATTTCGCAACACAACAACAATGTGAAACTACCAAGGATCTCGATACCCACATTTGCAGGGGATTACGAGTCGTGGCCATCATTCCTGGATTTATTTTCCAGCCTTGTGCATAACAAAATATCTTTAACAGGAGCACAAAAACTCCAATATTTAAAGGCTCATCTTTCTGGAGAAGCTGCACGACTACTCAGCAACACGCTCATTAGTGACGCCAATTATGAACCAGCATGGCAACTTCTCGTCGATAACTACGACAACAAGAGAGCATTGTTGAAAACCCAGCTCGACATCCTGCTCAATCAACCAAAACTAACCCGAGAAACAGCTCAAGGCATCAAGGAGCTAAAAACGAGGACACACGAATGCCTCACTGCCATTGAGAATCTGGAGGTCTCAACAAAAAATTGGGATCCCATTCTCATCCACTTGCTGGTCCAAAAACTACCAAGCGAAACTCACGAACATTGGGAACAGTCGCAGAGCACCAAATCAAGGCAATCGATTCCAACATGGGTGGAACTACGCGAATTCTTGGAAACCAGGTTCAGAACCTTGGAAGCTGTCAGCAAACCAACAAGCCACAAGAATGAACCTCACGAAAGCAAGTCCAGAGAGCACCCAAGAACAAGAAGCCAAGCCTTCCACGTCGCAAATCAAAGCGTATGCATCCTGTGCAAAGGCGCACATGCCATAGGGAAATGCCCCAAATATGTGCAGTTCAGCATTGATGAGAAATATAAAACAATTAAATCAAAGGATCTATGCATCAATTGCCTGAGAGCAGGCCATCGCTCATCACAGTGTCCCAGTAAAGGTAGATGTTTCCAATGCGGAAAGACTCACCATACAACCTTACACAGAATCCAGTCAGCGAGTCAAACCAACAGCAGCGTGTCACCGCCCTCAAGTTCAAACGAGGAATTACCATCCAACCAAACACAAACATACTTCGCTCAGGCAGCACGCTACGACTGCCGACAAGTACTATTAGCCACAGCCCTGGTCACCGTAGTATCTCCAACTGGACGAGAGCAGGTCTGCAGAGCACTCATTGATCCCGGATCTCAATCCTCATTCGTACGTGAGGCAGTGGTTCAAAGTCTACAACTCAAAAAGGAGCCAATACAAACAGCATTAAGCGTAATCGGTAACATGCCAGCCGGGAAAATCACAAAATGGGCCTCGCTGCAACTAAAGACACGAAACCAACAGGCGAAGAACATCCAGGTCCAGGCAATGGTAATTAACAAAATAACTAATCCATTACCAAATAGTGAATGTTCTAGCAAGGATTGGACGCACTTAGAGGGTCTCGAATTAGCGGATCCAACGTTCCACAAGCCGGGTCACATCGATATCCTTTTGGGAGCAGATGTATTCCCCATGATCATCTTGGCCGGCCTAAGGAAAGGCAACGAGGAAGCCCCAGTGGGACAAAACACGGTGTTTGGGTGGATCATCTCTGGGAAGACCACTTCAGCTGCACGAGCAAACACACATATGAAAACATTCTTCACTCAGGCGACTCCTAACGATGAGCTAAAGAGATTCTGGGAACTAGAAGAACTTCCATCAAGATCCAAATGGACAACAGAAGAAACCCGTTGCGAAAACCACTTCAAACACAACGTCACTAGATGCAGCAACGGACGTTACCAGGTACGGCTTCCATTTGTAGCTGATAAAATACAACTTGGCGCATCAAGACACATCGCCATTCGAACATTGATGCAAATGGAGAAACGATTCCAACAAGATCCCGATTTGAAAGCGGACTACGTCAAATGCATACAAGAATATTTGACGTTAGGTCACATGGTGCCTGCCACCACCCCCGAATCAGCACTTCAAAACCAACTGCCTAACGGCACGACAACATATCGATGTTGTTACCTGCCTCACCATGCTGTCATCAAACCGAATAGCACGACCACCAAACTGAGAGTAGTTTTCGACGCATCCCGTCCGACTGCCAACGGAAACTCACTCAATAGCGTATTATTGAATGGTCCAGTGATACAAGACTCTTTGATGTCCACACTCATGCGATGGAGAAAATACCGCATTGCTTACATGGCCGATATAGAAAAGATATATCGCCAAATACGAGTTCATCCAGACGATGCCGATTATCAACGAATTGTTTGGAGGGAATCACCAGATCAGTCTATACGAGACTACAAACTCTTAACCGTGACGTTCGGAACAAAGAGCGCTCCTTTCCTTGCCATCCGAACCATGCACCGATTGGCGAAAGATGAAGCAGAATCATTCCAAATCGGCTCTAACGCCGTACTCAACGATTTTTACGTTGACGATTTGATGATTGGCGCAGATAATATAGAAGAAGCAAGACAAAAACAAAGGCAACTAATTCAGCTTCTCCGAGCTGGAGGGCTAGAGCTCCGAAAATGGGCCGCGAATCACAACACCATCTTGGAAGAAGTTCCGGCAGCCGATCGGGAGGTCTCTTTTCCTCTCGCAGTAAACTCAGAGGAAGTCAAGGCTCTTGGCTTATTATGGAATCCTGCCAGCAATACACTGTCGTACAAGGTCAGCATGGAGTCAGCACCAGAAATATATACAAAACGGAAAATATTGTCCGAAATTGCGAAGCTGTTCGACCCCATCGGCTGGCTAACCCCAATAACAATTAATGCCAAAATTTTAATACAAAGTCTTTGGCTGACAAAACTCGACTGGGATGAAACGGTCCCGATCAACATCGATCAACAATGGCGAAAGTTCCGAGCAGACCTCCAAGTCATCCAAACTATTCAAATCCCGCGGTGGATTGAAGCTCACAACAAAATCCAGAACATCGAAATCCATGGATTTTGCGACGCATCCATCAAAGCATATGCAGTAGCCGTATACATCCGGACACAGGACGAAGACGGCAACTGCCATTGTCACTTAATCGCTGCCAAAAGCAAAGTGGCACCCATCAAGACCATCTCACTGCCAAAGCTAGAGTTATGCGGAGCGCACTTATTGGCCAAACTACTGGCGCAAGTAAAGGACGACATGAAGTTCGAGCAGGTAACTACACATGCTTGGACTGATTCTACAATTGTACTCGCATGGTTGAGAAAACACCCATCATCATGGGAAACATTTGTGGCGAACAGAGTCTCACAAATACATCAGCTGCTAGACCAAAGTAACTGGAATCATGTTAGAAAAGAAGACAACCCTGCCGACTGCGCCACAAGAGGGCTATCACCGAGTAAACTAAAACTATACAAGTTATGGTGGTCACGGCCTCATTGGCTCCAACAAACAAGGGAACACTGGCCCAAACGGAAAGAAATCCACGATACCACGGTGGGAGTACGAAAAACCATCACCAATATGTATGTCGGAGTAGATTCCTCTAATAACGACTTGATAAATAGATACTCCTCATTACCGAAATTGCAACGAGTGACAGCATATTGTCGACACTGGCTAAAGGCATCGAAATCAACATCCTGCCACACCCAAACCAGCTACGTAGAGTCCTTAAAAATACAAGCAGCCCTAAATTGGTGGAAATTAATAACACGAAACGCAGCAAGACGTCATAACTACAAAGGTATTCGCCAACCAGCAACGAACCCTAAAGAAAAAACACCACAATGGCGTTTCCGCCGGAAAACAAAAACATCATCAGCTTCCTTGAAACACTTTTTTTGAAGCTTAACGCTTCAAGGCGGGGAGAATGTTCCGGCGACACTAAAAAACAACCAAAAAAGTAAAAAAGGAAATTAATAAATGAAAACACCAAATTCCTTTCAGTTTTGCATTTTTATTAATAAACAAACTATACACTGAAAAATCAAAAATCAAATAAAAACCAAGAAAAAGGAATTCAAAAATAAAAAACATCAATTACACGATTTCTTTTTGCACTTTATTAAAATCAACACGAATACATGAAAAAATACAAACAACACACAAGTTATAGGACAGCACTACACAAAAAAGCTATAAGAAATTCATACCTGAAAATAAAAAAGAATTAGTTAAATATAAATACTAAATATACAAGTTCTTACCTTTTTTCAAAACCAACAAGGATGAAAAACCAAAAACCCACCAGAAAATCCATCCAAGAAAATGCCGAAATGCCGTCGGCAAATCGACAGTCTGTAAACAAAAAAGATTAATGAAAATACACAACAGATTCCAAAAAATTACTCACCTGACAACCCCAATGGAGTGATCGCCGGCTCCTCCTCATTTCATCCCCCACCGAATCTACGTTTAAAAACCTAAAAATATAACTAAAATTAATATATATTCAAACAAACAAAGATAAAAATACTTACCATGCAAAAAGCCTCCATTTGACAGCCGTAAGATAAACAAGAACAGCTGATCGGACATCGCACGCAGATCTAGTACATAAACCCGAAATTATGTACTTCGAGAACGAAGCCCCCTACTACAAGATAGCCGCAACTATTGTTCGAGTAGAAATAAATACCGACGCACAGACGGCGTTAAATCAGATTGCTTTTAATCTTTCTAGAGTCTTGAACTAGAAGATAAAATCTGTATTGAGGTTTTAGCAATAAAGCAATTTCAAAGCCTAAGTATCGAACTTAGCATTCTGGAAAGAGAGAATTGAGGTCTTTTCCCAGTAAAGCCCGAATTAAAGACAGTTTTGAAGTCTTTAATACAGCAGTAACTTAATCACCAAAATTGATTTCAGCAGTTACTCTAACCAACCACAGAGGGACGAATTTGCGAAGAAACAAGGCAAAACAGTCCAGCAAGCCACAACCAGGGCAGCAAGCAGCAACCAGGCAGCAAACAGCAAGCAAATCCCAAGCGATTCCCAAGAAACGAAACCAGAGTGCAGCAACACAAAGGTTATTCCTGGCTGTTCTAATTGCAGAACACATCAGGCGAAACATCGATCGTCATCTGACAGATAGGTGGCGTTATCAATTAACCTATCAGAGCAAGCAATATTTTGGTAATTCTTATTTACAAACAAATAAAGAATAATTTACGAATTTTCAAGTACTAAATCACGAATTAATAACGAATTTAAGATTGAATTGAAATATTTTGGCAATTTGTTGAATTTTTATTGAATTTATATTTAAGAAAATCTAATAATTAATTGCGAATAAATAGTAATTTGGTTATTGGAAAAAGTTATCTTTTTATTGAATCGCACCCTTCCGGCACCTTTTTATTGAGTCAGAAATTAAATTGCTAATTCTGAACAACCCTTGCGAAGCGGCATCAAAATATGATCGGGCTCCACAATCGGTTTATTCTTGACATTATGTTTTCCGAAACATAAGGTAATGCAATTATAAAAATACGACAGCTTCGAATACCGTAAAAAATGGGCGCCTAGTGATGTCAGCCTTAATGCAGAAACAACAACAACAGCTTCGATTTTATATGGAAGCGGGCCCCACGTGACGTTAGCACTAAAATACCGTCTTACGGTATACAGTCTTTTACATTATCTTAGGTCTGTTCCAGTACTTTTCCTGCAAAAATTTTTTGGGCAAAATCTTACTTGAATGGTGGGAATAATTTTGTCAAAAATCCAGAAAGTAAAGAAACGCTTTTTGGGTAATTTCTTGCAAATCAAGAAGAAGATAACATAAATGTCGAGTGTCTATGTGTATTTCGCTTTTTAACCCAGTAGGACCTGTAAGCTTACAGAAGTACAGAAAAGCCCTTACCAGTAAGGGTAGGCCTTACTATACCCCTTATAGAAGTGCTTGTTTTTTACACACGATGTCATAGGAGGTAAGGCCTTACTTGTCTACTTACCTTAGAGATACATAAGTACTTACCTTAGAGTACTTACAGAACTACTCATATAGTTAGGCCTACCCCTTACTAGTAAGTGCTCTTTTCAGTACTTCTGTAAGCTTACAAGTCATGGGCGCCTGTGGATATGTTATCCGGTATCGAAATGCTTTTATTTTGTTCATCTTTTACAAATGCCTTTTTCTTTCCAAGCCCGAGAGTGGCTTTACCTAAGCAGTCCCCCAACTAAATACTAACCACTTCTCCAAAGCTGCTTGTCCTCCGTATCGAATAAGAGCCGGGCTATTGAGCATGCTAATGTCGCATTTTATGTCGACGAGATAATTGCCCGCTTTTTTTTCTATCAAATTTATGAAAACTCCAGGAAAGCTCCCTTGAGTCATAGGGCAGATTCTCACTTGTTTGGGTCTAATTCTGGACTACACCTTACCATCTGCGTTCTCTTGTAATGGGTTATATAAGGGCTGAGTGCTCGATCGGTAAGGCCTTCCTAGAATTCCTACTGGGTAAGATACCCACATACATACAAAAAATTGTCAATTGACAACTTGCAAGAAATCGCATAACCGAAAACCTCCGGCTGATTCCTCCACGAGGGGAAATAGAAATTTCCCCGCTTTTTCGTGCGGGAATCGAATATCGAGGAATATCATACCGCGACTATAAAAATATTAATTTAAATCTGCTGTCTGTAGTCACTGCCTCCATGCCTTGTGATGATATCTATTTCACCACTAATGTTGACACTAAGGTTGATCTATTGACTACATTTATTCAACACATTTACGATCAATGCGTACCTATAGTAACAAGAAGACAGGCGGTCTTCTGCCCCGTGTCCTTGGTATTCTCGTGAGATCCGTGATCTGATTAATCAACGTGAATTTATGTACAGACGCTATCGTAAAACAAAGATTCCCAGCTGTCTTAGTGCTTATAAAAAACTTCGCAATCTCATCAGTAAAGTAAAATTTGCTAAACGTGCACTGAGAAAAAGGAAATGTTCATTCAAACCATTCTCGCTTAACCCAACTCCGCCACGGAATTGGATACGGCGAAATCAGCATTGGGGTTAATTCAATTCCCTGGCGTAGTTGAGAAGGCAATGGTGTCAATTCCCTAAGGAATTGGGAGAAATCCGCAGATATTCGTTAAATAACATACCCCCGTTGATTTTATGTTATACGCAATTGCATGAAGTACAATAGATTATTAAGAAACATCTTTGAGCAT
Organism: Thereva unica; assembly: GCA_949987705.1. Taxonomy (NCBI): domain Eukaryota; kingdom Metazoa; phylum Arthropoda; class Insecta; order Diptera; family Therevidae; genus Thereva; species Thereva unica. The sequence goes on along the minus strand of OX465282.1, from coordinate 32,947,093 downwards.
TTGATTTGAATGTTTTTATATTTCGAGCAGTTTTAAAAATATTTCTTCCAAATTAAAATATTTTTGAAAAGAAGTTAAAAATGTTTGAGTCGATACAATCTGCTGTCCATCAAACAATATATCTCGATAGATTCTATTTCGCACGAGATTCGATAAATCGAAATTTACTATTACTATAATTACTAAAACCATTTTATTAATATATTTATATGAATGATAAATTTTTTTATGAAAATAATTGAGGCCAATATTTTTTATTTACTTTTGAACTTAATTATTAGAAATATTATAAATTAATTCAAATAAATAAGATTTATAAAGTACGAAAAACATACTTAGGTATTGATATCTACGTTACACACAATAATTAAATAACTATTTAAATTTTTAAACATTTATGATAAACTATCTTTGAAAAAACTATTTACGGAAATATGACATTTATTAGTGTTGTTTAAAATATTTTAATCACTAAATGCTTTGATCTTCAAGCTTTCCTGATAATGAATTATTATTATCACTAGTACATTTTCTTCAACGGAGATCAACTTTGGTGATGCGGTTTCATCTAAATCTTCATCACTTCTAGTTTTATTGTCCTTTAAAAAAAATCCATGTTTAAAACTAGTATTTTCGTAAAAAATAGTTTATTAATAGCATTTACATAAGAAAATATATGTACCTTTAAACGAATTATGATAACTCCTTCTAAATTCCATTTAATTAAATAATAGTACTTGAATACCTTTTCAGCTATGATAAATATAAAAAAATGTGAACACAAGTTGCAAAGATTCTACACACAGCCAGACACACATCGTCCTACTTCACAACACCAATCCACTGTGCCACTGATATCACTGTTTATTTTTCACTGCCTACATGATCTTTGCACGGGATCAACTAACATTTTGAAAAAGAAAGTTACACAGATACTGCTGATAGTATTACTTACAAATAGCAAACAACCGAAAACAAAGACTACAGGTAGTCAGACGGCGATAGGGACATTCCCAATAATAAAGAAGGGGTCAAGTTTATATGACAAATTGTTTCTTTTCGCTAAATGCATAAATTTTTGAGGAAGCTACAGGCTAATGTCTAAACAAATAATTCATTTTATTAATTGAAAAAAGAAATGGATTTTCCTCAAACGAACAGCAATAAGTTCAACCGCGTAAAGTTTTCAATGTGAACTCCGCCGCGGAATTGACTTAAAAAACCTCATTCTGTTGCTTTAGCATACTTAAGATTGGTACAAAGCGTTATTCCTTTGACGAAATTGAATTCTTTCCAATTCCCTGGCGGACTTGGCTCAATTTTTGTTTTTTTCTCAGTGTGAGTTTTATTCCCGCAAGCTTGATCCTGCCCTAACTTCCAAACAACTTTGGTCAAATCTCCGGTCATTAGGTATTAATGCTTCCGAATCTATACCGTTTTATGTGAATGTAAATCTGCTCAATGCTTCCTTCATTCAATCTCCTCCTGATCCTACACTCCTCACTCAGTCGTGCTTTCAATCATCTAGTCCATTCAACACCGATGGTTTTAACTTTGTGGACTCCTGCGAAGTTCTGGAAACATTGCTGTCCATCTCATCTAACTGCATTGTTTGCGAAGAAATGTCTCCCCGTTTTATCAAGCTGATATGTCCCCTAATTGTAGGAACTGCCACGCATATCTTCAATTACTGTCTGACAACTTCCCGAGTATCCCAGCTTTGGAAAAAGTCTGTTGTGATTCCGTTACCAAAGAAATCCTCACCCGTAGATTTAAAAGATTATCGCCCTATCAGTATTCTTCCCTTCCTTGCCAAAGTCTTTGAGAAAACTCTCTTCGCTCAGATCATGCGCTATCTCGAATCGAATAACTTCCTCTCTAAATTCCAATCTGGCTTCCGTAAAAACCACAGTTGCGAAACTGCTATATTGAAAGTAACTTCTGATCTTCGCTCAGTTCTAGATCAGGGAGACATAGCAATACTAGTTCTTCTTGATTTCTCAAAAGCGTTTGACTCAGTAGTTCACTCTCTCTTGCTCTACAAGCTTAGTGCATTCTATACTTTTACTTCTTCTGCTGTTCGAATTTTCTCATCTCTTCTATCTAATCGGCTTCAGTGTGCGCGCCATAATGGTACTGTGTCTTCTTTTTTACCTGTACCGTTGGGGGTTCCACAAGGTTCAATTCTTGGTCCCCTTCTTTTCTCATTATATGTTAATGATGTCATATCTGTTATCTAACGTTGTTCCTTCAGTGGAGTTCATCCAATTTCCTTCAATTAAATCCTAATGAGTGCAAAGCTCTCGTCCTTAGACGTCCCACTCTGTCCCTGGACAATATTCCTAACATATTCCTTAATAATGTTCCTCTTCCCTTCGTTGACTGTGTCAATTATATTGGCATTGCTATTAATTATAAACTATCCTGCTGCAGTCAAGCCTCACTTATGCTCTCGAAGATCAATGCTACACTACGTAAACTTTGGCTCTACGGTAGTCTTTTATCACCATCTATTCGTGCCAAACTAGTTAAAGCTCTTGTTATACCGCATATGGCTCCCTGGTTTATATATCTTTTGATTCATCTTGTCGTCAACGACTTACGGTTGCATTTATTGATTGCTTGCGTTATATCTTTCACTTGAGACGGACAGATCACGTCTCGGGTATACGGAACTCCTTATTAGTATATGACGTTTTTCGTCTTTTAGACATCATGGCTCTGGTCCTTTTATATAAAGTGTTCTATACCAAAAGTCCTTGTTACCTATCTGATTTCTTATCTCCCTTGCACTCCACTAGATCAATTAAATTTCTTATTCCTGCCCATCTGTCCCTAATTGGTAGTCGCTCCTTCTTTGTGCATGCTATTAGGCTTTGGAATAGCCTTCCCAACGTGGTGCAAAGAATAGGCACAGTCTCGCGGCGTTCAAAAAGCAAGCATCTATTTTTCTCTCCTCCTCTTAATTTTCTCTTCTTCAGTCTATCTAATCTTTCTTTCCTCTATGCTTTTATGATCACAGAAATAGTTTTAATTAATTTGTGTAATTATCTAGTTAAGGTTAGTTTAAGCTATTTATTGAGTTCCCAATTTTTATATATTTATGTTTTCTTTTCTGTTACTCTAAAAGATGAAAGTCTTGTGTACTCACTCCTGTATTAAATTAATAAATAATAATAATAATAATAATAAGTCACTAATTTACATGCAGCCGATGCTACTTTGAAAGGAGGATGCTGGAAAATGTATAAACTTTGGTACCATCTCCAATAGCTTGTAATACGCCGTTGAATAGATCTTTTTGAGCTGAATATAAGTTATTATGGCGCCTAGTTTGAAATTTCTGTCCGTACTGAGTAATACGGTCAGAACTGTACAAAGATAGAGTTTTACCTACCTGTATTTTTGAAAGCATATAACTACGGTGGGCAAACGCGGCTCTCAGAGCCGCATGCAGCTCTTTGTTGAGTCAAGTGCGGCTGCAATTGAATCTCTTTAAAATAATTCCGTATCTAAAAGCCATATCAGCACGCTTGTATTCTAAAAAGGCCGTAATTATTTTCGTTTTCATTTTCCCATGAATTTCACATAATTTTAAATAGATAAAAATTATTTTGTATCGAACGCGCTTGTAGAACATAGAAGACAACATAGAAGAGGAAAAAACCAAAAACTGAATTTGTGTATAACTTGTAAGTGGCAATTTCCCAGTGGGAAATGGAGTGCTCTGAAGACAATGAAGGAGCACTCCCATGGAAGCATGGAGTGCTCCCTCTCCATTTATTTTTTAACATTAGATGTCCGCCTAAGCTAGCACTCCCTTTGAGCTCCCATAGAAGCACTCCTGCAACGATGTAGTTGGAAACAAAAAGGAGCATATAGAGCTTATTTAATTATCTACAGTAGAGGTCAACATTAAAGTACCATAAGAAAAATTTAATATTTAAATCTAAGGAGCTTATCGGCCTATTCAATATACGACTATTTATCAGTCTGTTTATTAGTCAGTCCTAGAACGACTTAAAACATTCTAGGATAGAAAAGTACGCGTTTTGGCGTGCATTAGTTATACAACTTGTTATTTTTTGTCCGAAATTGTTCTAGTTTGGGGGCGAACGGCTAACAAAGACCTCGGAAAGTGGTGGCACCCGATTTGTCACTTCTGTCAAGACCCGAGAAAAGTCACTGCAGACGAACACCTAGCAGACCTGTTAGCAAGCCCTAATCCCACCTCCCCGCGGTGCCCCCTGGGGTACTTCTTCGGAAGGAGCTAACGGGAGACGGGCGAATGGCGAGCTCTCTGCGCCACAAAACAGAGTTTTAAGTCGGTTGGGCTGAGGGTTAGCAACCCGCTCCCATAAAAAACACCATTGCTACGAATCGGCAAAGAATGCCTCGGAACCGGATGGACAACACGACGACGACCTTTGCTTTTCGAACAAGGACACGAATCGGATCATGGAATGTGAGAACACTGCTTGCTGAGGGACGGCTGGATGAAGTCCTCAACGAGATGAATCGATATAAAATCAAGATCATGGGACTTAGTGAGACCAGATGGTCCGATGCGGGGGAACATATCTGCCCAAACGGTGAGTCCTTCTTATATTCTGGTAAAAACGAAACTGAAAGCCGTAGGAGTGGCGTTGGCGTAATACTCACCAAAGAAGCCAGGTCCAGCCTCATTAACTGGTCACCAGTTTCTGAGAGGATTATTACCGTGCGCCTGCGTACCAGACTAAGAAGTACTACGGTAGTCCAATGCTATGATCCAACTGAAGAGGCAGAAGATGACATCAAGGACGAGTTCTATATGCGACTGAATGCGGTTTTTCGCTCTATTCCAAGGGGAGACATCATTGTTTTAATGGGTGACTTAAACGCACAGATCGGCCGTGACAACACCGGCCTTGAACATACAATTGGAAACCAAGGCCTAAGCCAAGTTCCCAATAACAATGGTGAGCTTTTCGTTGACTTTTGTAGTTCTCACCAACTCATGGTAGGTGGAACTTACTTTTGTCACAAGAAGATACACAAAGAGACCTGGGTATCGCCCGATGGTAGAACGAGAAATCAGATAGATCAGGTGGCCGTCAGCCGCAGATGGAGAACTATTCTTGAGGATGTCTGGAGTTTCAGGGAAGCGGATACTGGAAGCGACCACCATTTGGTTGTAGCAACTATTCGCCTTAAAATCGCCGCAATCAGAAACGTGCAACAAACTGCTAGAACCCTAGACGGTTTAACGTAGACCTCCTGCGGGAGAGGGTTAAAAAGCGGGAATTTGCTGGAAACCTACAAGAATTATTAAACCAGCAAATCGTTTCTGACGACACAAATATTGAAGAATTGTGGAGTACGACGAAGGGCGCGATATTGACGGCTGCGGAAATGAGCATCGGTTATGTCCAAAGAAACCAGCAACACTGTATCTCGGACACAACCTGGCAAAAAATAGAACGCAGAAAGGCCCTCAAAAATAATGTAAACTCTACCATCGACCCGGAAAGACGTCACCAATTAGAACGGGATACTCCCAATTACATCGGGAGGTTAAGAGAAGTGTCCGGCGTGATAAAAGGCAGCAGATAAATGAGCTCGCAGAAAAAGCGGAAAACGCGGCAAACTCAGGCAACAGTAAGGTGCTGTACCAAATCACTAAACAGCTCACGGGAAAGCACTCTACTAAAAAGCATGCCGTTAAGAGTGCGGATGGAAGGCTGCTGTGCAGCGACGAGGAGCAGCTCTAAAGATGGAGAGATTACTTCTTCGCCGCCCTGAATGGTACACTTACACAGGAACCTCAGGAAAACAACAACAATGCACAGCCAATAAGAATCGCCACTCGGGCCCCATCCAAGACGGAAATAGTAACCGCAATTCATGCGATGGCCAATGGTAAAGCAGCAGGAAAAGATGGCACCCCGCCAGAATTGTTGAAAGCCGACTCAAGCCTCATAGCAGATGCGCTTCAGCCAATCCTAGAAATAGCATGGAACACCTGTACCTTTCCGGAGGATTGGACGGAAGGTATCATAGTCAAAATACCAAAAAAGGGGGACCTAACAATATGCGACAACTGGAGAGGTATCTGTTTATTATCTACGGTGGGCAAAATTTTGTCCCATATATTACTATCTAGGATATATATATATAGATTTTCGAGGGATATCGAATCAGACCACTATTTGCGGGTCCCTTTTCGTCCCTCTGCCTAGAGTCATCTTATTGGGGTTGCAGTGGGTTGTCCCACTGCTCCCTTGCTTCGACTCCCCTAGTTATCGCAAGCAGCTGATTGAAGGGAGTCTGCCTCATGTCCTCCATCCAATGGAGTCCAGTTATGGCAGCCCTTTTTCTCGCCACCGCCGGACAGTGACACACTATGTGTGTGGCCGTCTCAGGTTCCTTCAGGCACATCCGATAGGTGTCATCCTCCAGAATTCCCATTCTTTTTAGGTGATACCTGAAACATCCGTGTCCTGTAATCAGTGCCACCAACCATCTGAGGGTTCTCCTTTGCATATGCAGGATCCTTCTTCTGGCTGCGGTAATCGGCAGCGTAAGCACCGTCTTAGCCTGCCTACACGTGGTCATAGCGTCCCACCGTCTCCGGTGTTCCTCAGCGACCCATTTCTCGATGCAGTTCCTTACCAACCCTCTGCCAATGGCAGAGTATGGCTCCGGTCCCAAGAATTCCGAGGTTGACCCCTGTTTTGCCAGGTTGTCAGCCTTTTCGTTCCCATCGATGCCTGTATGTCCTCTAACCCAAGCTAGCGTCACGTTGTTTTGTTTCGCACATCTGTTTAGTTTTTGGACACATTCCAGCGCCAGAGACGCATTAATCTCTGTCTGATTCATGCGCTTAATCACAGCCTGATTGTCCAGTGCTATAAGGATACTTCTTCCCTGCACCTGACCCTCATTTATGTGATCCAGCGCGTGCAGCAGAGCAAGCATTTCCGCCTGGTAGACTGAGGTGTAATTCCCCAAAGCCAGAGAGCAGGTCAGATTTAAGTCCTCTGAGAAGACTCCCGCACCTGCTCTGCCGTCAATCATGGATCCGTCCGTGAAGATATATATGTCTTCCGGCCTACCTTCCGGGAGCGTTCCGTTCCCTATGAGGGTTTTATGATACCTTTCGGTCACCCTCATTTTTGTGATCCCTTCCATGGGAATCATGAGCTCCCTAATCCCTTTAATGCGATCCAGAATCTTCATGTGCCCATATAAGGTTCCTGACGCCTGCCATGCGGCATCCCGTCTCATCCGAATCGCTGAGGCTGCCGCAGTCTTCATCACCTGGAGATCTAACGGCAGCAGACCTAACAGCGCCTCCAATGCCGCGGCGGGTGTGGTGCGGAAAGCACCGCTCACACCTACGCTGGCCATTCTTTGCACCTTGTCCAGATGCCTCTTGACGGTTTTCTGTGTGACTTTAGTACACCAGACCACCGAGGCATAAGTTATGATGGGTCTCACCATCATGGTATATGTCCAGTATGCTAACCTTGGTGAGATACCCCACCTTAGTCCACATACTCTTCTGCACTGGTGAAGCACCCTTGTCGCCTTCTTAATCTTCTCTTCAACGTGGTATTTCCAGGTTAGTCGCGAGTCCAAGTATACACCCAGATACTTGACCATCCCAGACACCTTGATCCTCGATCCAAAAAGCATGAGGGGCTGAAAATCCAGATCTTTAATCTTCCTAGTGAAGATTATCGCGTCTGTCTTATTGGCATTTATGGTGAGGCCCTGTTCCGTACACCACTGCTCAACCACTTGGAGTGCATTCCTCATGATATCTGCCGTAGTGCTCATAAACTTGCCACTTGCCACAATCGCTACATCATCTGCATACCCAACGGTATGCACGCCCATTACCTCTAGCCGCCTGAGCAGAGTGTCCACAGTGATGTTCCACAGGAGGGGCGATAGGACCCCGCCCTGTGGGCATCCCTTGCTGACCCTCCCTCGAAGCCGCGAGTCTCCTGTCTGAATCCTTACCGCTCTGTTTTTCAGCATGCTGTCCACCCACCTTACAATCATGGGGCTGACCTCGCGCCTCACCAGAGCGTCTTTGAGTTTGTTGAACTGTATCTTGTCGAAGGCGCCTTCGATGTCCATAATTACGGCCATCGCTATGCCTCCGGTATACAGTTCCCCCTCGGCTACTCGCACCAATTGGTGAAGTGCCGTTTCTGTAGATCTGCCAGCCTGGTAAGCGTGCTGGCTTCTACTTAAAGGGTGCCTCCTTAGCATAGTACTCTCCAGGTGGTCTGCCACCACTCTTTCCATTGTTTTCAACAGAAAGGATGTTAGGCTGACCGGCCTGGAGGACTTCGCCTCGGTGTAGTCCTTCTTGCCTGGCTTAGGGAGAAATACCACTTTGGTTTCCCTCCACACCACCGGAATGTATCCTGTTGCTAGACAGGTAACGAATATTCCCCTAAGCCTGGGTGCAATGATTTCTTTGCCCCATTGGAGCAGCGCAGGGAATATTCCGTCACGCCCCGATGTCTTGAAGGGAGAGAATGTGTCTATTGCACGTCTCACCCCTTCCTCTGTCACCACCCCGTTAGCCTCCTCTCGGTTCATCCTTGTAGCCATTCTGTTACGAATAGCCCAAGATTTACCCGAGATATAGCTGCCAGGAAAGTGGACTTCCATCAGGATCTTGTTAGTTTCCTCCAGCGTCTCCGTCATCCTCCCCGACGAGTCACGAACGAGTCCGACTTTGGAGATCGGGTCCCTGGAGATCATTTTCTGAAGTCTGCTGGCCTCAGATATGCTCTCCATGTTCGACCAGAATTCCCTCCACGACTCCCTTTTCCGTCGTCGCAGAGTTTGTTTCATTTCTCTTTTCTTGGCTTTGTAATTCTCCCAGGCAACCGGGTCATTGCACCTCATCGCTTGGTTGAAAGCCCTTCTGACCTCTTTCTTCAGTTTCTCCAGCTCCCTACACCACCAGGGTGTGGGATCATGGTCATCCACTGACGTAAGAGGACACGCCACTCGAAAAGCGTTCTCTATCGCTGTCTGCAGGACATGCAACTGAGACTCTTCTTCTCTTGTGGTTTTCGGTGCCCTTGGCACGCGCTCCCCGAGATTCCTGCGCAACATTTCAGTATATCTAGACGTGTCCGTGTTGCGGGGAATTCTCGTTGTTCTAATTCCGTCTCCCCTGCCCGGGGTTCCGTACGCTATCTCAAATGAAATGGCTCTGTGATCTGACATAGTCGTCCGATCCATCACCTCCCAGTTGGTCAATCTTGTCAACATCCGGTTGCTGCATAGAGTTATATCTATGACTTCCCTTCGTCTAGCATCGACGAAGGTTGGTTCTGCCCCTCTATTTGCAATAACTAGATTGTTGCATTCCACAAATTCGAGCAAAGCCTCTCCTCTATGGTTGTCGTTGGTGCTTCCCCACACCGTGTTGTGTGCATTCGCGTCGCATCCAACTATTAACCCTGTGCCTTTTTCGCCACAGGTAATAACCAGAATTTCCAACTCCCTGGTGGGCGGAGGATCTGGCGAATCGTACGGAAGGTAGGCTGAGGCTACAGTGAAAGCCCCACTTCCAGTACCTACGCGTACTGCTGTGAGATCTGGTGTGCACAAATGCGGCAGTAAAACCGCCTGCACTCCGTGCTTCACCAGCACACACGTCCTCACTCTTTCATTCGCATTGGGAACGTACAGAGTGTCAAAGCTCCCAGATAGTCCCCTAATCCTACCGTTGTAGATCCAGGGTTCCTGTATGAGAGCAATATCCAGCTTCATCTCACCGAAGCCTCGCGTCATCATTGCTGATGCTGCTCTGCTATGGTGTTGATTCAACTGGCAAACCTTTAATTGCCGGAACTGGCCCACCTCCCGCCCAGCTGACGAGGATTCCATTTCACTGGTCCCCTTGTTCAGCTGCCTTTCCGGCCGGCTCTACCATTTCCTCCGGCTTGTCCTTCTGGAATCGCACGTAGGCAAGGTCCAGCCCGCAGTTGAGTTTCCCCCCTGCATGCCTGACCACCTCCGCCTCCTCCTTCGGACACCATACGGTGAGAATGGTACCGCCGTTTTTCGCGTCACCATATCTGCCTATGCGACTGACCCTCCACTTAGAAGTGTCCGTCACACAGGCATTTTGACGACGTAATCTGGCTAGGATGGTTTCCTTGCTCTCCGGTGAACCGGGAACTCGGATGATCATCCTCCTCACATCCTTAAGGATGTGAAGGCGCTCCACTCTCAGATTGACTCCTTCCCATAGGTCAGTCATCTTTCCGACAGCTTCGTACAGCCAGGCCTTGGATTTTTGGTTCACGCACCTGAGTGCAATGACCCCGTCCTCCAAGTCTACCTCGGTAATACCGATGTCGCCAGCGTTGTCAGGCAGAGAGTCTAGTGCCTTAAGCAAGGCCGCTTTAAAAACGGTTACCTGCTTCATGCCCAAACCCTCCTCCCTTCCATCGTCGGCCACACCCAAACGGAGGTCACTGCTTGCTATGCCTGCGTAGGTATTCTCCGCCACAGGCTCCGCACGCACGACCCCCGAGACAGAAGGGTTGACTCCTCCCTGTTTTACAGGTTGAGGTTGTCCATCCTTCCTTTCCCTGGCCTTATCCTCCCCTTTGACAGTAGAACCCACAGCTGAGGTGCAGAGACTTTCACCTCTAAACCTCTTCGTGGGCCCCACCTCTTCCGGAGTGGACTCGGCCGATCCCCCAACAGAGGAAGTTGCCTTCTTCTGTCTTTTGCGCTCCCTCTTCCTCTTCTGCTTCAGCTGCTTTCGCAGCCTCTTTTCCGAGTCGGATTCCTGCGCTAACGTAGGCCCAGAGCCGGCTGACCTCTTGACACATTGCTGCGTCGCATTGTCCACCTTCTTTGAGCATACCTCCAGGTTCAGCTTTACTAGCTCGCTCGCCGCCGCTTCTACGCTTTCCTGCGTGACTGCGTTGACATGCGAGTCGTCCACTTCCCTGTTCCTATCAAGCAATAGATGGCCTCCCCCAGAATCCATGAGGCCGACCTCCGTAGAGGGTGGATTTCCCTGGCTTGCAGGTTTACCACCTGGGGTACAAATTCCCTTAGTTTTTTCCATTGCTCTTACGTATCTATCTTGGTCAGGGCGTCCTAACGGGACCACGCAAGCCTCACCACCACGTCAAGGTGTAGATACATCGGTGAGGACTATCTAGGATAAGTGAGGCAGTTGATCGAACGCTTAGGAGGCAGCAGGCCGGATTCAGGAAGGGCCGCTCCTTTATTGATCATATTAACACCTTGAGAATAATAGTGGAGCAGTCTACTGAATTCAGATCCCCCCTTTACCTTGTTTTCGTAGACTATGAGAAAGCGTTCGACTCGGTTAATAGGAGCTTTATTTGGCAGGCACTACGGCGACGTGGACTGCCTGATAAAATAATAGAATTGATAAAAGCCCCATATAACAATTCTAAATGCAGAGTTCTCCATAATGGAAAATTATCCGACAGCTTTGAGGTGAGCTCAGGAGTACGACAAGATGCCTGCTTTCGCCATTACTATTTCTTATAGTAATAAATGACATCCTTGTCGGCGCTCTAGATAATAGAACAGGCGGCATACAATGGGGTTTGGTAGACCGCCTTAAGGATCTCGACTACGCCGATGATATCTGTTTGCTGGCCCACAGACACCAGGACCTCAAAAACATGTTAAACAATTTGGCAACAGAAAGTAGTCCAGCAGGCTTAAGGCTAAATCCGACTAAAACTAAAGAAATGCGGATAAATGCAAACACCATTGAACGAACAGCGCTGAATAACCGTGACGTGGAACTGGTAAATAAATTCTGCTACCTCGGTAGCATTATTACCGAAAATGGAAGAAGACGTCAGTTCCAGAATAAATAAAGCACGAGGCGCATATGCATGCCTGTCCCACATATGGAGATCAACGGTGATTTCCACTACCACCAAATTGCGGCTGTTCAACTCCAACGTTAAGGCAGTTCTTTTGTATGGTTGCGAAACATGGAAAGTCACCCAATTCATCACAGGGCGCCTACAAGTCTTCATCAACAGATGCCTTCGTCGTATCCTAAAAATCCGCTGGCAAGATAGAATTTCAAACGAAGAACTATGGCGCCGTGCCGGCCAAGAAAGGATAGACGACCAAATCAGGCGAAGGAAATGGAATTGGGTTGGCCACACCTTGCGACGCGAAAACGAAAATCTAGCCAAACAGGCCCTTGACTGGAATCCGCAAGGTTCCCGTCGAGTAGGAAGACCTAGAACAACGTGGAGGAGAACCCTACTAGAAGAAGCCGCAACAACTGGGAGATCCTGGTCGGAGCTAAGAGCTGTCACGCAAAACAGAGTCCGCTGGAGGGCTACTGTTTCCGCCCTATGTCCCATGAGGGATTAAAGGAGTTTAAAGAAGAAGAAGAAATATGTAGTCCGAAGCTTTACTTTTTTGTTCTCGATTTTTAGGGACTGTTTTGGACAAGATTTTTTTGTTGTTGCTTTTTTCTAGTTTTAACAAATGTGTATATGAAATTTTGGCAACGAAAATTGTAGAACAAAAAAGTACAAGAAAGCGTTCATTAGATTTTCTATTCTAAGTTGTTCTAAAATGTTTGACTTTTAATTGCTTGATGTTCAATTCTCTTCTATTCTGTTCTGATCTGTCCAGTCCTGAAAACTAATATACAAAGCTTATAAATATTGAGAGAAAGGTTCCTACGTTTGCTTTTAAAAACGATTCACAAATTAGTTTTTATTTTGTCAATTTTCACAATTTTTACTCTCTAATCAACATTTGTGTATTTCAGTCAAACGCAATTTAAGATCTGATGAAATTTTCCGTAATTTTACGTTTTCAGTATAATGGTGAGTCATCGCATCAACACAATTTTAAGTTTTGAGCTTGGCCTATTCAATTTCTTAAACATCTCCAACAATGCTCCCTTGGTAGTATGTTGAGAGCCCTCCAACTTCCCTCCCTTTGGGAGTGTTACCAATTTTTCCCGCTGGGTTAGTTCAGTCATATTTTTTTTAATAGTTAAGTGTCATATTTGTGTTTCTTAAACTTCTTAACGTAGTGAAGTTTTTCGTTTGAGTTTGAAAATACTTTCATAATTGATTTGAAAAATTGTGCAGCATTTAGTTTAGCCCTCGACGAGTATACAGATAATATTCAGCATGTTCCACAGGGACAGGTGAAGGAAGAAATGAACCTTGTAGCTCTTTACGAAACAACTCGTGGTATCGATGAGAAACGCGTTAGATGTGGCCTCCAGATAAATTTGTAAGCGAAACTGACGAAAATTCTGTTTTTTACCTCTGCATTGTATTATTCACCTCGAGCATCTCATAGGGAAGTGCTTATAATATGAAAATGTGTGGAAACTTGTTTGCAAATTGTGAATTTTATTAGAACCATCGTCAATTTAAGACCTTTTTAGAAGAGTTACGAGTAAATAACGAAACTGATGAGTGCCCTTATGGTGTGCTGTAAGATGGTTGTCAACTTACAATGGTTTGAGCCGTTTTGTAGATCTTCTAAATGCTATCATATTATTTACAAAAGAAAAACGAAAAACCTATCCAGAATTAGAAAATGAAATTTGTCTTTCTGATTTTTTTTTTTTTTTTTATGTGGTAAATACAAGCTTAGGAATCACCCTTTGTACTACATGTCTGTCATGTCGTTCAAGTCATGGTCAGTGTCTAGTAGTAAGCTTGATTTGAAGGATAGAGGAGAAAGGATAGGTTAGGGGTCTGGAGGGTGCGTGAGTAGATGTCGATGAGCCTTGCGTTTGAACTCTAAGATATTATATGAGTTCGGAAACACCGACTGCGGAAGGGAGTTCCACAATCGAGTTGTTCTATTTATAAACGAACTACTAAAACGTAATGTGCGCGAAGAGGAGGGCTGTAGCGTATGCGGGTGAGCCGAGTTGGCTAGTCTTGTGTTGCGGGAAAAAATTTGCCGTGTAGGCATGAGGTTTCTGATTTCAGTGGAACAGTCGCTATGGTAATAGCGGTAAAATTTGCTAAGGGCTGCTACATTCCTGCGATGGCTTAAAGGGTCGATGGAGGAGCAAAGGGTGCTATCGCCAATGAGTTTGATGGCGCGGTTATGCACCTTGTCCAGCCAAGCCAAGGTGGTTTTTGGGGCACCCGCCCAGATATACGAGTTGTATTCAAGGCGGGGCCGAATGAAGGACTTATAGATTGTAGCCAGAGCAGTTGGCCGAAGAAGGAATTTGCATCTCTTGAGGAAACCCAGGCATTGGGAAGCTTGTTTAGCGATTTGGAATATATGATTATTCCATCGCAGATCAGAAGATAAGGTTACGCCTAGGATGTTAAGAGATGGGTCAGCCATTACATTCTTATTGTCCACTGAGATAGAGGGACGGGTGGTGCAGGTTTTTGTAGAGATGAGACAGTACTTAGTTTTGGTTGCGTTGAATTCGACACGATTCTTGCGGCCCCAAGCAAGAATAAGTTCAATGTCCCCGTTAATAGAATTGGACATTAGTTCACGGTCTACGGGACAAGGTCTGGCACGTGCTTGCCCTATATTATCGAAGGTGTGGGAGTAACGCAAAGTACCGTCATCGGCGAAACTGTGAAGTGGGTTGGAGGGGATTGAGAGCAGATCATTAATGAATATAAGAAAGAGGGCAGGTGAGAGAATCGAGCCTTGGGGAACGCCGGCCGAGATGGAATGAGGGTTGGATTCAACGCCATCCAACACTACCCTGATTGAACGGCTGGAAAGAAAGCTCTCAATCCAGTTCCTTAGAACTGAGTCGATACCAATAGCTTGGAGTTTAAGCAGCAGAGCGGGATGCCATACTCTGTCGAAAGCCTTGGATATATCTAGAGCAACCAAACCAGATTCACCGAAGCGATGGATGTTTTGGTTGAGAGCCTCAGTCAGACACACAAGAAGGTCGCCAGTAGATCTTTTCGGTCTAAAGCCGTACTGCCTGTCGTGTAAAATTTGGTTGGATTCCAGATATTTCATCAGCCTTCGATTGATTATTATCTCCATGATTTTGGAGAGAACAGAAGTAATTGCTATTGGGCGGTAGTTTAAAGGGTCGCTGGCTTCACCTTTTTTGGGAATGGGCTGAACATGAGCTAGTTTCCAAGAGTTGGGATAAACTCCGGAGAAGTATGACAGGGCGAAAAGTTTGCGCAGAGGTTTAGCCAAAGGTGAGGCACATTTGTTAAGTACCATAGGGGGAATATTGTCTGGGCCAGTGGATTTATTGACGTTGAGATCTTTGAGACATTTATACACCTCGCGCGTTCTGAAGAAGATCCCGCCCATTGAATGGGCGTTGCGCTCGAGGACCGGTGGTGACGTATCAGCTTCGGGTAGAGAAGAATTTGAGGCGAACAGAGATGCCAATAAATCGGCCTTGGATTTGCTTTCTGTTATCACCTCCTCCCCATTGATAAGTGGAGGAATTGCGGAAGACGTGAAATTCTTCTTGATGGAAGTTACCAAGGACCAGAAGTTTTTGCTGCCTACGCGTGTATTTAGGATCTTACTTCGCATCTTGTCGTCAAATGACGTTTTGACCTTCCTGATGATGGAATTACAGGAGTTTCTTGATATCATATATTCACGTCGAAGTGACTCATTTGGGGAACATTTGTACGCTCTATAGGCGGCTTCCTTAGCATTAATTGCGTTTTTGCACTCCCCATTAAACCATCTATTTGGCCTAGGCTTTATAGACTTAGTAGAATGAGGAATGAACAAACACATTCCTGCCCGTATTATTTTGGTAATACAGAGCGCAGCATAGTTCGCACTGGCACCGCGGAAACACAAATTCCAGTCAGTGGCTTTAAAGAAACGAGTGAGACCCAACCAGTTGGCTTTCCCATAGTGCCAGACAGTTCTTTTGGGAACTGTGCCGGTTGGAGTGGAGGATGGATATGGGAAATTGGCACTGACTAGTTTGTGGTCCGAGTTGCCAAGGGGTGAGCTCACCTCGACGGAATATCGAGTGGGATGCGAAGTGAGAAATAGGTCAAGCAGATGGGCTCCGTGACCTGAAACATCCGGAATTCGTGTCGGACAATTAACGATTTGGTGTAGATTATTTAAGTCTGCAAAAATCTCGGCGTCTTTGCCAGAAACACTGGTGCCATTCGAGTAATTTAGCCAATTGGCATTATGAACGTTAAAATCACCCGCAACAATGATTTCACACTCCGGGTGGGAAGATAAAAATCCGGAGATTCGTTCTGATATAGCATCGAAGGCTAACGTTGAGGCTTCATTACTTATATTAGGACTTCTGTATAGAAAACAGAAGAATATGACGTGGCTACGAAGGATTATTTTAACCCATATGTAATTAAAGTCGGAAGATGTGCTATTGCACACCTTCTGGAGAGCCACGTCATTCCTAACATACATGGCGACACCCCTATGGTCAGAGAAATTGTGCACTAAGCTATACCCAGTCACCTGAAATCGATCGAGATCGGAATCGGTGACTTGAGTCTCACTTAGTGCGAGAATGGCCGGGGCATGGATATGTAGGTGGCACATCACGTGAGAGAAGTTCGAGAGGAGACCCCTAATATTACAAAAAACAATAGAAAAATGTTTGTTTTTGTTTAGGGGCCTCTCCGACGCAAGGTCCATGACCTCATTTGTGGCTGACTCCGCCGGCGATGCAACCATCGGGGCTAACGGGAACAATCCTGTTGCAGTGTTATGCCTGCTAAAACAAGACGATTCCTATCAGCTGGCCGATAAGTGCTGCAGCGCCGGCGGATTTAATGTTCGTTACAGACATAATGGAACATTTGTAAACATTTAATTTGGCTTTACGAACGAATTCAAAGGATTTTTTTTTAAACTTAATATAGTGCTATTAACCGCGAAAAAGTTGGCTGGCGAGTTCGTTGTATAGCATGAATCTTAGCTGTCCTTCGAAATGTAACAAATTTTATTAGAAACACTATAGACTGTGCCACACTGAATTCGTTCGTAAATGCACTTGTTTAATTATTTCATGCTATTAACGATTCTTCTTGACTAATCCATATCACTTTTTTTGTTATAAGTGTGTTTTAAACTGTCCTAATAACTAAATTCGCGCCCACGAGCTTCTAATTCACATTTTTAATGTTTTTTGGTGGGATTTTACATAGCACTTAAGACTTGTGTAGAATATTTCATCTTATTAATTCGATTTTACTAAAATGTGATTTTGAACTTACATACTCTAATGCGGCTCTTTAAAATTATGAAAACCCCACATGCAGCTTTCATTGAACTCATACGTGAAATTAGATCAAAATTAGCAGATAAGACTTTAAATAATTTCTTTTAAGTTTCTTGAGAAATTATATTTTGAACAATGCTAATCTATAAAATGGTATAAGGTAGGTGGGTAGAAATTTCTCAAGTGAGCTCATGATTTTCGACGTTGAAAGCAAAATTAAAACCAAGCTGCAAAAAATAATCTACTTGGTAGTCTCAAGTCACGCCATGAATATTTTTGGAAAAAATTAATTTGTTTATGAATAATGGTGGATTGAATATTTTGGCATCGATTGATTGTAAAATTATTTTCTCGTAACGATACGATGAAAATTATTGAAAATTTGGGAAAATGATGTGAAATAAATACGATTTACTTTAGTGTGCGGAACAACATAATAATTTATTATTGTTACTAATTTTTATCATTTTTTTATAAACAAATACTGATTTGGCCCTGTTCTCAATGCAATATTCGAAATTTTTTTCGAGGAGTGTAATCTATGAAGGATCACGATTAAAATACCGTTTCAAACTTTTTGTGATCGCTCTTCGGGTTGGTAAAAAATACTATTGTTTATAGTTCATTCAAAACGCGAGGGGGGTGTTCCAAAATAACACCGTTAAGAAAATCGAACCCTAAAGGTTTTTGGGTTCGCTGATCACGAAAATCGAGGTCCCGCGGTCCTAAAATTAGGGCGTCACCCCTAAAAATGCAAAAAACACCCCTTTTTAGGGGGTTTTCGCGATTTGTTCAGTAATAATGAAAACTAATGCGATGAAATGCACTTTTTTTAATATTTATTTGCGAAGGTGATTGATTTATACTAAATTAAGGCGAACTTTATGGTAAGGGGTACCCCTAAGGTTTAACTCCTTCAAGAGGGTTAAAAATTTTCCAAATGTTTTAATAATATTTCATCAAATATAAAATATTAATGCAAAGCAATAAATTTCAATTGGTTCCAATTACAATTTTAATGTGGGGGTAGTTTTACCCTCTTAAGAGTTGAAAAAATTAATTTGCTGATAATACCTTTTGAACCAAATTTCAAACAAAAAGCAAAAAAAATGTTTGCAATTTTTTTTATATTAAGTTGTTTTTATTATAGTAGGGGTAGTTTTAACCCCTTAAGGGTTGAAAATAATGTATTTTTGCCTGACAGTACGCCCACAATCGAATTTGAAGCATAAACTTGAAAAAAAAAATGTTTACAATTTTTGCCATTTTTGGCCGATTTAGGGGTAGTTTCAACTCTTTAGGAGTACCCCTTACCATAAAGTTCGCCTTAATTTATTATAAATCAATCACCTTCGCAAATAAATATTAAAAAAAGTGCATTTCATCGCATTAGTTTTCATTATTACTGAACAAATCGCGAAAACCCCCTAAAAAGGGGTGTTTTTTGCATTTTTAGGGGTGACGCCCTAATTTTAGGACCGCGGGACCTCGATTTTCGTGATCAGCGAACCCAAAAACCTTTAGGGTTCGATTTTCTTAACGGTGTTATTTTGGAACACCCCCCTCGCGTTTTGAATGAACTATAAACAATAGTATTTTTTACCAACCCGAAGAGCGATCACAAAAAGTTTGAAACGGTATTTTAATCGTGATCCTTCATAGATTACACTCCTCGAAAAAAATTTCGAATATTGCATTGAGAACAGGGCCAAATCAGTATTTGTTTATAAAAAATGATAAAAATTAGTAACAATAATAAATTATTATGTTGTTCCGCACACTAAAGTAAATCGTATTTATTTCACATCATTTTCCCAAATTTTCAATAATTTTCATCGTATCGTTACGAGAAAATAATTTTACAATCAATCGATGCCAAAATATTCAATCCACCATTATTCATAAACAAATTAATTTTTTCCAAAAATATTCATGGCGTGACTTGAGACTACCAAGTAGATTATTTTTTGCAGCTTGGTTTTAATTTTGCTTTCAACGTCGAAAATCATGAGCTCACTTGAGAAATTTCTACCCAGGTACTAAATATTATTACTGTTGTATGTTTTGCTGTATTATTTTATTTTTCTGTTTCTATTATTATTATAGCAGAGATTAACAGTTTAATTTTTAAAAATTTTATATTCTATATCTTTGGAATGAAAAATGTAAATGACATATTTTTATTTCTATAATTTTAAATTTTAGGAAATGTATTTTGATTTTCTTTTAACGAATTACCGGTAAATGAAAAAGTCGGTAAATTTACAATCCCTAATTCGGAGTAGTCGGAAGTACCTACATCGCCAATGAAACGCGATTTTTGATATCAGAAGTAAATACGAGTAAAAAGTAATAAGTTCAGGGATAGTTGCGAGTACATCTGGGTAGTGATGGGCAAAAATGGTCTTGTTCTTGCAGTCTTGTCTTGTTCTTGCACATTTAGCAAGATCAAGAACAAGAACAAGACTTTAGCAAGATTCTTGCAAAATTTTCACCTTAATTCATTCATCTTTTAAAAACAAAAAAATATAAAATTGATTATGATGTTTAAGTAATTATGATATAAATACATGTTTGTATATTTACTTTTTAGTATGATAATTGTAAAAACATTTGTACATAAATACATAATGAGTTTGCATGCATTGTGCCTTTGTGCGCCAAGTAGTCTTCTTTCTTTCTTTACAGTCCTTTAATCCCTCATGGGACATAGGGCGGAAACAGTTGCCCTCCAGCGGACTCCGTTTTGCGCGACAGCTCTCAGCTCCGAACAGGATTTCCCAGTTGTTGCGGCTTCTGCTAGCAGGATTCTCCTTCACGTTGTTCTAGGTCTTCCTACTCAACGCGACGACGCGAAAGAACTGCCGTAACGTTGGAGTTGAACAGCCGCAATTTGGTGCTAGTTGAGCTCTCCGTTGATCTCCATATATGCGGGACAGGCATGCATATGCGCCTCGTGCTTTATTTATTCTGGAACTGACGCCTTCTTCTGCCCCACCATTTTCGGTAATAATACCACCGAGGTAGCAGAATTTATTTACCAGTTCCACGTCACGGTTATTCAGCGCTGTCCGTTCAATGGTGTTTGCATTTATCCGTATTTTTCTGTTTAATATATTTTGAGGTGCTGGTGTCTGTGGGAAGGCAAATCGATATCTTTGGCTTAGTCGAGATCCTTAAGGCGGTCTAGCAAAACCGATTGTATGCCGCCTGTTCTATCTAGAGCGCCGACAAAGATGTCATTTATTACTATAA
Organism: Thereva unica; assembly: GCA_949987705.1. Lineage (NCBI taxonomy): Eukaryota > Metazoa > Arthropoda > Insecta > Diptera > Therevidae > Thereva > Thereva unica. Next base: position 32,926,584 of record OX465282.1, on the reverse strand, counting down.
GAAATAGTAATGGCGAAAGTAGGCATCCTTGTCATACTCTTGAGCTCACCTCAAAGCTGTCGGATAATTTTTCATTTAGGAGAACTCTGCATTTGTAATTGTTATATAGGGCTTTTATCAATTCTTTTATTTTATCAGGCAGTGCACGTCACCGTAGTGTCTGCCATACAAAGCTCCTATTAGTCGAGTCGAACGATTTCTCATAGTCTACGAAAGCAAGGTTAAGGGGGGATCGGAATTCAGTAAACTGCTGCACTATTATTCTCAAGGTGTTAATATGATCAATACAGGAGCGGCCCTTCCCACTCCCGGCACTCTTAACGGCATGCTTCTTAGTAGAATGCTTCTCTTTACCTTCCGATGTAATTGGGAGTATTCCCGTTCAAGTTGATAAAGTCTTTCCGGTTCGCTTGTAGAGTTTACGTTATTTGTGAGGGACCTTCTGCGTTCTATTTTTTGCTGCCAGGTTGTGTCCGAGATTCAGTGTTGCTGGTTTCTTTGGACATAACCGATGCTCGTTTCCGCAGCCGTGAATATAGTGCCCTTTGTCGTACTCCACAGCTCTTCGATATTTGTGTGGTCAGAAACGTTTTGCTGGTGGTGGTACTGCAAGCAGTGTTCTCACATTCCATGATCCGATTCGTTTCCTTGTTCGAAATGCAAAGGTCTTCGTCGTGTTGTCCATCCGATTCCGAGGCATTGTTTGCCGATTCGTAGTAATGGTGTCTTTTATGGGAGCGGGTTAAAACTCTGTTTTCTCTGTCTTTCGCTCGTCTCCCGTTAGCTCCTTCCGAAGAAGTACCCCAGGGGCACCGCGGGGAGGTGGGATTAGGACTTGCCAACAGGTCTGCTAGGTATTCGTCAACAGTAACTTTTCTCGGGTTTTGACAGAAGTGGAAAATTGGGTGCCACCACCTTTCGAGGTCTTTGTTAGCCGTTCGCCCCCCGCGCCAACTAGTGATGAGCAACAATGGTCTTGTTCGTGCAGTCTTGTCTTGTTCTTGCACATTTTGCAAGACCAAGAACGAGAAGAAGCCTTAGTTATGCTTGCAAGAACAAAAACAAGATTGACTGAACAAGAACAAGACAAGACCAAGACTAGATTAGTCTTAGTTAGGAGTAAAAATTATCGCCCAATATTCCATAGAAAGTGTCAAAAAATCGCTTTATACACACTTACTACCGTTTATCTGTCAAAATCACTGCAGCTCAAGGTTAGTAGTAGGCAAACTTTGTTACCTTATTTTCAACTCATATACTATAACGTAACGGGTTTCTTTGAATTGTATTATGATAAAATTACTGCCAGAGCCAACAAGCTATTAGGGTTTATTAACAGAAGATATGTATGCGTTACTAAAACTCTTTTCTGTTCCACTCCTGGAATACGCTTGTCCAATCTGGACTCCAATATTTCACGTCATAAGTAGTGACAGGACTCAATCAGCACAAAAACGATTTCTTCTCTTTGCGCTACGACATTTCCATGGCGCGGGCGATTATTATACCAATGTCATATAGAAGTAAATTGATTACATCATGCTGATGTAAACAGCATTATCAAAATGCAGTTTCTATCAAAACATATGAAACTGATTAACGAATATCCAAATGACATCGAGCAGTTTAAGAAAGAACCGGTTACAGATGTGTGGTCCTCAATTCTCACATCTCTTGTTTTCCCTCTGTTGGATATTTACAATTTTAATATACAAAAGTTAAACTATTGAAAACATTATTTAATGGCTAAAAGGTGTATGTACATATGTAAGCAGCTTTACTTAAGCTGAATAATAATTTAGTAAAGGACAAAGGTTTCATTGAAATCCTTTAAAACATCAGCAAGCCAATTTTAATGTTTTTCAGTAGTCTAGTTTTTTGGTTAGTCGATTTGTAGATTGTCGAGAAAAACGATTGTGTCCGCCTTCCGGTTAAAATTGATATAAAAATAAAAATATATAAATAATAAATAAAATATAATAATAATTGTTTTAATTAAAAGTAACTTTCCCAATAGGTTATGGGCCCAGGTTACTCTAATTCAGGGGTTTTTAACCTAGTGCCCGCGGTCGCATATGTGCCCGCGGAGATATTTAATTGTGCCCGCGACAAAGTGCTGAAATACGAAAAAAAAAAAAAAAACAAATCTTAAAAATAACAAAAAAAGTTACTTTAATTTTTAAAATCTTGCTAGATGTAGTGGGAAATTCGCTAAATTGGCTACACTAACATCTGTCTAATCCACCACGCCAATTAGACCCTTGGCACTGACTGTCGGTTAAGTTCCACGATTTGGCCGCCTTTTTATTGTTTTTCTCGCCAAGTAGCTTTGAGTAAAACTGACTTACTTAGTATAAAAAGCAATAAAATCGCCGCCGAACCGCCATCCAATATGAAAGGAGCCTTCACTGACATAATGGACTGCTCATCTGAAATTATTCCATACAAATCGATGGCACCCAAAAGTATAGTTGTCGCACTCATCCATAGACCCCCGAACTGACAAGTAAAAAACAGACCTGATTTTATATTTTCCCTTTTGCACTAGTGATGTTTATATCTTTTGCTCTTTTCCCCATAGACCCCCGGATTTTGACATAAAGAATGTCAGTTGCTAAAACAGGCGTTAAGAACTTAAATCAGATACACATAAAATTTGGAAATTAATGAAAAAAAGGCATTTTAAAAGGTGAAAAAGTGAAAATAGTGTTTATTAATTTTTTTAAACAAAATATTTGTGTTATTTTAATGTTTTAAGTACGTATTTAAAAAAATGTAAATTTCAAAAGTGATTCCGGTGTTTACATGGAGTGAAAAAAGGTTTGTAGCCTATGGAACAAATTGGTGCCATGAAAAATTCCTCATGAGCTGTCCATTCTATATGTCAGTGGGAGCCTTACAATCATGTCTTTCCCGGCGTTTAAATCCGACTTGTGCCCGCCAGTTTGTTTTGCAATCTCGAATGTGCACGCACCACAGAACGGTTGGGAACCCCTGCTCTAATTAATAATTCAAAAATTTTATTTGACATTTAATTATTTTTCGGTTTTTTGTTAAATACGTTTAAAAAAAAAGTTTTTGCTTTCGTGGTATAATTAACTTTTTCGGAATATAATAATCGAGATAGTGATTAAAGTTTTTTTGTTGAGGTTTTATTGTTTTACTGTTTATATAAAAAAAACACAACGTGTGAAGAAAATGGATCGCTTAGCGAGCCAAAGAAATGTTCCTATTTTTAATGGACAGAAATATGGAATGTGGAAATTTAGAGTTCGTGCATTATTAACGGAACTCAAAGCAATTAAAGTAATTGATAAAGGAATTCCGGAAAGATTGACGATGCTTGGATAGATGCTGAATTAACTGCAAAAAGTGTGATCATTTCGGTCTTAGGTGACTCCTATGTAGGTTTTGCTGGAGAAGACGCTACCGCGAAAGATATCCTCAAGAAACTAGATGAAACTTTCGAGCGAAAAAGTGCTATATCGCAATTATCAGTGAGAAGAAAGTTAACAAACTTGAAACTGAAGCCGGATACATCATTAACAGAACATTTTTCGATTTATGAAGATTTAATCAATCAACTCCGATCAACTGGTTCAGCAGTGACAGAAAACGAAAAAATAGCAATGTTATTAAATACTTTTCCTACAACATATAATGGTGTAATAGTTGCTATTGAAACAATATCAGGACAAGATCTAAATTATGATATTGTAAAAATAAGGTTAATTGATTATGAAACTAAATTAAAAGAAGATAGTAGCGATACAAGTGCAAAAGTCCTTCAGGTAGAACGTCATAACGAAACAACGAACAAAAGAGAAAGTAATCAAAAACAGTTCAAATATTATAATAGAAGACAATTTCCCTAAATTCCCTAAAAATAATGGTTATGCAACCAAATTAAAATGTCATCAATGGGGTAGGAGAGGTCACAAGACGACTCAATTTGAAGACAAGAGAGGCATTACATTTATCCTAGATTCAGGGACAACTGATCACATCATGAATAGAGAAGATCTTGGAAATAATTTCAATAGCTTAGAGTCTCCAATCAAAATCTCAGTGGCGAAGAATGGAGAGTTTGTGTATGCAACTAAACGAGGATCACTTGATGTCATCACCAATTTAGGACTGGCCGTAAAATTAGAAAATGTACTCTACTGTCCAGAAGTACCATATAACTTGCTGTCGGTGAGTAAATGCAAGAAGCAGGTTTGGGGATATATTTTGACAGAAATGGTGTCAATATCAGTAAAGCTGGTAAGGTCTTAATGACAGGTAAGTCACAAGACAAGTTACTAACTATTAATTTTGTGTTTAATACAATTAGAATTGCTCAACTTAGTAGTACTGTCAATAAAAATAGTTATAAACTATGGCATCAACGATTAGGCCATATAAGTAAAAATAAATTTTTAGATCTCAAGAATAATAAAATGATAGAAGATTTAGATCAAATTAGGCATATTTTACCAAATGATAGTTTATGTGAATCATGCATTAATGGTAAACAGGTGCGATTACCGTTTAACAAGGGTAAAGATAAAAGCTACATTAGAGGTCCACTATTTCATGTCCATTCAGACGTTGCTGGTCCAATCACTCCTACGACAATTAATAATAAAAACTACTTTGTAATGTTTATAGATGAATATACTCACTATTGTGTAACTTATTTAATAACATATAAATCTGATGTTTTCTCAGTATGTAAAGATTATATTGCTAAAAATGAGGCCCGTTTTAATTCGAAAGTAGTCAATTTATATATAGATAATGGTCGCGAATATTTGTCGTCTGAGATGAAAACTTATTGTGTAGAAAAAAGCATTACATTTCACCTTACAGTACCACGAACCCCACAACAAAATGGTGTAGCTGAAAGAATGGTTAGAACAATAACTGAAAAAGCTCGGTCAATGATAGCAGGTGCAAAATTGAGTAAAGTTTTCTGGGGTGAAGCAGTTCTTACTGCTACATACTTAATTAATTTGTCACCTACTAAAGCTTTGAAGAAAGTTAAAACACCATATGACATAGTAAAAAGCCACAATTAAAATACTTAAGGGTATTTGGTTCGACTGTTTATATCCACAATAAAGTTAGAAAGACAAAATTTGATGAAAAGTCAATGAAAGGTATATTAGTTGGATATGAACCAAATGGTTATAAAGTGTGGGACGTAGTGAATGATAAGTTTATTGTAGTAAGAGACGTAATATTTGATGAGGTGAATTTTATGGAAACTAGGCCTGCACTTAACATTGAAGGAAATAATATTGAAAAATTTCAAGATGAAGCAGATGAATCTGACCTAAGGTCAAAATCTGTAGTTAGAGAGCAGGAATCTGATAAAAATAAATCAGAAGAACTTGAACCTAGTAAGAAAAATGCCAAAATAAATGTAGAATCAAATAAATCTGCAATAGAAATATATAAGCATTCAGAGTTCTCAAAAAAAATTTAATGACGACGAATTACCAATATCTTCGGGAATTAGAAGGAGTGAAAGGATCAGAAACCGTCCTGTTATATCTTATAATGAATATGGCATGCTAGATGATTGTTTAATGTGTGCCAAGTCTCTAGTTTGTAGTATTCCCACTTCTTATAAAGAAATAAAGAATAGAGATGATAGGGTTCAATGGGAACAAGCAATTCAAGATGAGATTAATTCTCTTTTAATTAACAAGACCTGGGACTTGGTACCAAAACCTTTAAATAAAAACATAGTTGACTGTAGATGGGTAGTTATTATTAAGAATGACGAACATGGTAACCCATCTTACTAATATTATAAACGTGAATGTTTGTATGTAGGTTTGTTACTCTTTCACGCAAAAACTACTGAATGGATTTTAATGAAACTTTACAATAATATAGCTCATATATCAGAATAACATATAGGCTATAATTTATAAAAAAATTCAAAATGGCCGACGAATTTGCCAATTGTGTTCCGATTCCAATGAAAATCGAAATCTGGGGGATTTTAAGGTTGCAAATAACGAATTTATGATCAAAACTTATAAATTCAAAATGGCCGTGCCAATATGGCCGACGAATTTGCCAATTGTGTTCCGATTCCAATGAAAATCGAAATCTGGGGGATTTTAAAGTTGCAAATAACGAATTTATGATCAAAACTTATAAATTCAAAATGGCCGTGCCAATATGGCCGACGAATTTGCCAATTGTGTTCCGATTCCAATGAAAATCGAAATCTGGGGGATTTTAAGGTTGCAAATAACGAATTTATGATCAAAACTTATAAATTCAAAATGGCGGACGAATTTTTCCAATTGTATTCCGATTCCAATGAAAGTGAATATCTAGGGGTTTTTAAGGTTGCAAATAACGAATTTATGATCAAAACTTATAAATTCAAAATGGCCGCGCCAATATGGCCGACGAATTTTTCCAATTATATTCCGATTGCAATGAAAATCGGTATCTGGGGGCTTTTAGGGCAAACAACGAATTTATGATCAAAGCTTATAAATTCAAAATTGCGGGTCCAATATGACGCACGAATTTTCCCAAGCCACATTCTGAAATGTAGTAAATTTCTAAAATTCCCTCTAACCAGTATAGAAACAGTAAAAACGGTAGAAAGAGTCGAAGTTTGCAAATTTGTGCGCCCTACATTGTCATCACGAGGTTAAACGATGTCATCTATCGCTTCCAAAAAGTTCGATCGAAAAAACGGGACCTGGAGGAAGCGGGAACGGGACGAATACTGAGTAAGAAGGGAGCAGTGTAACGGCTAACCGAAAAGAGAAAGTTAAAATTCCAATTCACCGAGAAGTTATATGTTTAGATGCATCTACTTGAATACATAACGCTGTTCTAATTGAATCACCGATAAGATTGGGAAGAGGCAATTTTTTCCAGATTTATTGTTTTTTCATTATACTTTTTTTCCTACCGCGTACAACGCACACATAATTTTTTTTCCTATAGGTGGTGCTCAACCTCGAATTTTAATAAATTTGAAGCATATTTTTTATAGGTAACTCTAAATTCTTTTATGTACCCATAACCATGCTTCATTATAACCATTTCCTATCCCGGAGTATGCCCACATAATTTTTTTTATTAAAAGGCGTTGCAACGCACGCGGGTTTTTGCTAGTTCAAATATAAAGCAAGGCTTGTAGCTCGTGGTTTTAGTCAGGAATATTTAATAGATTATGATGAAACATTTGCACCAGTGGCTCGAATTTCTAGTTTTCGATTTATATTAGCATTTGCAAAGCAATACAATTTGCTAATTCATCATATGGATGTAAAAACAGCTTTCTTGAACGGAACATTAAAAGAGGAAATATATATGAGGATTCCTGAAGGGGTTACCTGTAAAAATAATCAAGTTTGCAAATTAAATAAAGCTTTATATGGGTTGAAACAAGCAGCAAGATGTTGGTTTGAGACATTTGAAAAAGCTTTAATAGAAAGGGGATTTAGAAATTCTCCAGTTGATAGATGTATTTATATGTTAGATAAAGGAAATATATCTAAAAATATTTATGTAGTTCTATATGTAGACGATTTAGTAATTGCTACAGCTAGTATAGAAACAATGAATAGTTTTAAAAGTTATTTAATGAATAAATTTAGAATGACAGATTTAAAAGACATTAAACTATTTTTAGGAATCAAAATTACAAGACTTGAAAAAACAATTACTTTAGATCAAAGTGCATATATATAAAAACTATTTTGAATAAATTTAAAATGTCAGACTGTAAACCAACTAGTACACCACTTGAAAGTAAATTAAATTTTATAGCTTTAAACTCAGATGAAAATTATGATGCCCCCTGTAGAAGTCTTGTAGGGTGTCTAATGTATGTAATGCTATGTACTAGGCCAGATTTAAGTACAGCTGTGAATATATTAAGTAGATTTCTGACTAAGAATAATATAGAATTATGGAAATGTTTGAAAAGAGTTCTCAGATATTTAAATGGCTCTATAGATATCAAATTAAGATATACAAAAGGTGATTTTCATGATCTTTTATGTGGTTATGTGGATTCTGATTGGGGAGGAAGTGATGCGACTGATAGAAAAAGTACGACAGGCTACATATTTAAACTTTTCAAACGTTGCACAATTTGTTGGAATACAAGGAAACAGTCATCAGTTGCAGCTTCATCTACTGAAGCTGAATATATGGCTCCTTTTGAGGGTGTCAGAGAAGCATTGTGGCTTAAATCATTAGCAGTTAGTATAAAAATTGATACATACAGTGCTGAACAAAAGTATTGGCACAGTTGACCTCTCTGAATAAAATCAGTCAAAACTCATAGATCAAATAATCTATTTGCTTTCTTTTTTTATAATTCAATTCAATGTTTTATTATACTTTAATTTATAATTCAATATTTATATGATTTAACGTAATATAGCAGAAAAAATTTAAAATAATTCATTAATTCAAATTTCTAACGAACAAAAGTATTGGCACAGTTCAAACATTTTATAGATAGTATTTTGTTGGGTTTCCTTTTTTCATATCACTTCTTTTAGCCTATTTTGCATTTCGTGTCACTTCCGAACCAATATTGGACCATTCTTCTACTATTACTTGTTTAAGTTGGGTTTTGGTCGTAACATTCCCTTTCCGGATTAATTTCTCCGACTCCTCCCACGGGTGTTCAATGGGATTTAAATCAGGCGATTGTGGGGAATGGTAAAAATTAGCCACTGACGTACGACGTAAGCCATATGCTTTGGATCATTATCTTGCTGAAAGTAGAAACTGTTTCCAAGCCCCAGTGCATTCGCACTTTTCTTTAAATTATTTTTCACAATATCCAAGGATTTCATCTTATCCATGATGCCTTCTATAAATACCAGCTCTCCATCTCCTGAAGCAGCCATACAACCCCATACCATGACCCCTCCACCCCCATGTTTAACACTGCTTTACAACTGCTCTATTCTTTGGGTCCAGTTCAGTCCATACCAAAGTTCTGCCATCACACTGGAAAATATTGAACTTCCTCTCATCTGAGAAGAGAATTGTGCTCCAGAAGTCATTATTTTTAACCGACTTCAAAAAAGAGGAGGTTACTCAATTCGACGTGTAGGTATTTTGTGATCCTGTTCACGCATAACTTTGTAACCCAATAACTTTTTTGCTTTTTTTTTGGTTCATTTGAAGGGGGAGCTTCCCACGGCGGTCCCGTTAAATTTTTTCAAAATTCTGATAAGTTAGGCATAAAAAACTGTTAAAATTGGGTTAACCTAAACATTTCATAGGCACCGAACAAATTACTTTATTGTTGTAAATCTGGCAGCAGGCCGATGGGGGAGAAGGTAGGGCGTCGGATCCTCGATTCAGCGTAGTGTGGCGTTTGCAGGTTCGATCCTTGGTCGGGAAGGCCGGTTGTTTTCTTTTTCTCTTTTTCTTCTTTCTGAAATGATTTATTAACATATTGGTCAGCGGCCGATAGTACTTGACATAGCGCAAAGGGCTAGAGGGAAGTATTCTTGTCTGTGGGATCTGTGGGTGCGAGTTCGATCCTTGGGCTCGCAGTGCTTTTTTTTCTATATATCGACAAAATAATTATTTTTTAATTTCCTTCGGGGAATTTTGTTCCATATTAAACAAGTTTTCGACGTGAATACGTCTGTAAATTTGCTTCCAGAACAAAAGCCGAATAAAGAAATATACCATGTCGTGGATGAAGAATCAAAGAATTTTATTGTTTACATTTAATTTCCCTGATATCAATGGCAACTTAACTTTTTATATGCCTTATATTATCTTGATCTGTATTTGCGTGTAGTGTAAACAAATCTTGCAACTTGATTTTGACCCAGTTCCATATAACCGATCAACTGCAAATTTTGCACATACGTATAGTTCGCATGACAATACAATCTGCAATCAAATTTTGCAATTGCGCTCCCCGACCCCAGACATGGGTAGATATCAAATGAAAAGGTGTGACAAGTATAATACACTTCGCTATGTGGCGTCTTTCAAAACCCAAAATGCAGAAAACACAAAATGGCGGCTTACCTTTTTCTTTTCAACGCCCTTGGTATGGGTATCAAATGAAAGTGTATGACGAGTATAGTACAGTAAGCTGTACGAGTATTATCCTTTGAATTAAAAAGCTACTTTACCGCCTTTCTGAAAAGAAGTTAGGCATAAAATAGCATTAAAATTTGCAAGCCTTGAACCTTTCATTGGCAGCGAACAAATTGTTTTATTGTCACGGAATTAATATTATACTATACAGGGTAGGTACTTTAACCAACGAGTGGGGAAAATTGGGAGCGATGCACAGGAGAGTTTATTTGGAGCACTCTCCCTTTACTGGAGTTTTCATAAATTTTATACAACAAAAAAACCGGAAATTATCCTCGTGACCAGAAAAGATGACATTAGCATAACCAATAGCCCATTTCTCTTTCGATGCGTAGGACAAGCAGCTTTTGGAAGTGGTTAGAATTCAGTTGGGGGACTGCTTTGGGGAACCAACTCTCGGGCTTGGCTAAAAAAGGCAAACAATTTTTTTTTCTTTTTTAAAAAGGTTTTTTATAATGCTCCTAGAACGCTTTTGAGGAGCGTAAAAACGTAGGCTCCCTGCAATGACAGGCAATATTAAAAAATGAATGGACTAAAAAGCACGAAATAAAAAAAAAATTAAAAACCGACTTCAGAAAAAAACCATTCCCGCGATGCACAAAAAAGGATGAAATAATTGTTTGTAATTCTTAACAACATCAATCCAATCAGAATGGATCTAGAAAGAAGAATCACTTTTGAAGACGATTCGCCATTCTTTTAATTAACTTTTTCATTAAAATTGAAATTTCACGCTTTCTTTAAAATATTTTTTATTTTTTACTTTTCAGTACATTTTTTAGTTAATTAAAAGAATTTTTTTTAAAAATTTTTTTAACCATTTATTTTATTTAAAAAATTTTTTTTAACCATTTATTTTATTTTCTACTTTTTAGTTTATTATATGTATTCCGCCATTTTATGATGGCAATTCTATTAGATTTAAAATTACGTCACACACTTTACTGTATTCATTTGATACCCATGTCGTGGGCTCGGTGGAACATAATTGCAAAAACGGCCGCCATCTCGGAACCGTCTTCTTGATTTTTTTACAAAAAGGTCAGATTGCATTTAGTACTTATACATGATGAGTTGAACTCAAGTTGAACCCAAGTCTAACTACATGTAAACGGGACTCGAGTTGGGTTAAGGTTGACTGAACTCGACTCAGCTCTGCTACCTGGGTTTAGTTGAAATTATGCATACGGACATGAGTTCAGTATTTGAGTAGTTGAATTTAGTTGACAGCAGCATCTCTGTGTTTGTTTGTGATTTTTTGTAACGTGTATTGCTTCTTTATTATCAACTCACCCTTAACTCAACTATTCATCTCATCATTCATACACATTAACCACCCGAACTACGAGTGTGTGCAAAATTGGAAGTTGATCGGTTATATTTTCTACTTTTTAGTCTATTATAAGCTTTCCGCAATTTAGTGTTGGCCGCCATTTTGAATTTGGAATGACGCCACATAGCTTATTGTGTTCTACCTGTCATATCCTTTCATTTGATACCCATGTCAGAGGGCCGCGGAGCACAATTTCAAAAATCGGGCGCCATTTTGGAACCGCCATCTTGATATTTTTACAAAATGGCCAGATTGCATTGTCATCCAAACTAAACGTGTATGCAAAATTTCAGCTCTATCCGAAACCGGGAAGTGGGTCAAATTTAACTTCCAAGATTTGACGACAAACAGGGTAAGTTAAATAAAAGAATTTAAAAAAAGCAAATAGTTTCTTTTATCTAATGTGTTTTGACTGATTTTATCCAGAAAGGTCGGCTGTGCCAATACTTTTGTTCAGCACTGTATGTCCAAACCAATCGTAATATATGAAGACAACAATGGTTGTATAAATATTGCTAAGAATCCATCTAGCCATAAAAGATCAAAGCACATAGACATAAAATATCACTTCTCGAGAGAACAAGTTGAGAAAAATGAAATAAAATTGATTTACATTATATTCCAACAGGTCAACAATTAGCTGACATACTCACCAAGCCATTATGTGCAGTGATATTTTTGGAGTTAAGGAATGGACTTGGACTACGTTAATATGATAAAAAAAAATAGAACATGTAATTTAGTAATAAATAATTGATTTGAGTTAAGTAAAGTGGTTTGGTTGGGTTTTTGGGTTTTTCCCAACCCTTGCAACAAATGTTGGACCATGTTGTAAATGTCCCATAAATAACACAAGGAAGGTGTGTCACATATAGAATAATGCTTTCTTGTTTAGATTTAAGTAACATGTTACAAGTTAATTGACGGAAGTGTTGATGTTTTCAATAGATTTAATTTTTGAGGAGGCGTGTTGGATATTTACAATTTTAATATACAAAAGTTAAACTATTGAAAACATTATTTAATGGCTAAAAGGTGTATGTATGTAAGCAGCTTCACTTAAGCTGAATAATAATTTAGTAAAGGACAAAGGTTTCATTGAAATCCTTTAAAACATCAGCAAGCCAATTTTAATGTTTTTCAGTAGTCTAGTTTTTTGGTTAGTCGATTTGTAGATTGTCGAGAAAAACGATTGTGTCCGCCTTCCGGTTAAAATTGATATAAAAATAAAAATATATAAATAATAAATAAAATATAATAATAATTGTTTTAATTAAAAGTAACTTTCCCAATACCCTCCATACCAAACAGTAATTTAAAAAATTGCCTGTTGACATCCAAATCCGGTACAAATCAATTATATTTTGTAATGTGAACAAGGATAATTATGTAACTAATTACGGCTTAAACTAATTTAAATGTGTCTTGTTTGGCTTATCAATAAATAAATAAATAAATATATTTTTCCTAGGAGTTTGAAATTACTCATTAATTATTGCACTATGTTAAAATACATATTATGTTCAAAACAAGGGTCGTCCGTGAACATTAAGTCCTATAGGTGGGAGCAATTCTTAGGAAAAGCCTGCAAAATAAAAGCAAACCAAATGAAATAAGATTCATTGTAAGAAAGGTAGAACCAATTTGCATATTTTAGTGTCGCCAAAGGTTTTAACATGATTAAATTTACGCTGTAAAAGTTGTCTAGCAATGTGAGTATGCTTGAATCGAGTTGAGTGAAATACATATCCACTTCGTATAAATTAAAACATCGTCGGCTCTAATTAATTATCTGGGGGTACACAACTCTCGTTAATTACACTAATCAAGCCATATCTATCGAGATTTCTTTACTACATATCGACGCCACATTGTCGATTAACATTTATCTGGTCAATCTTTGTATGAAAAAAGTATCTTCAAATATTATCCATATTGCTATATTAAAGGGTCTATTACACATCGCTGCACATAATACGGCTCCACTAACACTATCCATCTGTCCGTGCTAGCTTCAAACGCAACTATCATCTGAATATCGTCTGGTATTTTCATAATTCTGTTAAAGTTAATCACTCGCAGCCCGTAACGCAACCCCCAGGTAAACAATATCTGGCAAATATTATTTTCTGTCTTGTGTCACTTCTGCCTTATTACCTTTTCCAGAAATTGGCTTGCAAGAAGGGGTGGTAACAACAAGAAGAGGCGCACAATATGTATTCAGTTGGCTGAGTGTGTATGACTTCAAAAAGCGTGCTAGCAGCCATGGTGGGTAATTGTTACGAAAAGTGCACCTTTACCTGCTAACCTGGAGTTTTATTGAATGGGTTACAATGGTGCACGATTTCGCATCATTTTCACTAGAATTGAAAATTCTTTCTCTATCCTCTTACCCCTTATGTATGCCTCGGCGTGTGTATGTTACTATGGAAGCCAGTCTATTCCCATTCAAAGCTTTTACCTGGGGCAACCCTCTCACCTGTCTGAACAAGCATTTATAGCAATTTCAATTAAAAACTCTTCTAGTGGAAATTTATTAAAACGTACAAAGTTAATAATCCCATCGGTTGGGACTTTATTACAGCACAAGTTGTTCGCCAGGAATTTTTAATGTTTTCCTACCAGTTGTACAGGTGTTAAATTACCGGCAAGCGCGCTGCCACCATCCGGAACAAAGAGCTTTTATATTCTAGATGCAATGCCAACCTAAAACTGCGTAAACACTGTAGCGGGAAATTGTATTTCACCTTTTTTCGTTTTTTTTAATAAAATTCAGGTAAAATTTTCATTATTAATTTTTTCACGGTCGAAATCACCTGTTGCATTTTTATTGTCCTATACCGTAAATGATTCACACGCAGAAAAAGCTCTACACATTTTCGACACGCAAAAGCTGCCCTTTGCAGCGAGGATATTATCCAACAGATTTCCCTCAACCTGTTGCCCACTCAAAAAGGTCCTTGTACAGATTTACTATTTATGTGTGGGATAAGGGAAAAGCCTGACAAACGAAACCCAATTGGAAACTTGTAAATCACTGAAAGTGGAAATGTCATAACTGTGGGTGTTTAAGTAGGGGATGAAGAAAAACAGAACAAGCAAAATCTGTTCGGGTGGGAGGTGGATTTATGGGGTGATTTTTAGTTTAATTAAATTTTTGGGAATTTTCACGAGTCGCTGAACTATCACAAACACTAAGACGAATATACATATTTAGATTTTCGGGTTTTTTATAAATAAAAATCAAGGATAGCCCAATAAGGCTTTACTTTTAATGAGCAAGTTATAAGTTTCATTTCCAGGGCTTTTTCCATGTGGCAGTTCTCAGGAATCACCCTTTGTACTACCGGCCCATCATGCTATTGGTCATGTCATATGGTGCATTTTCCAGTAGTAAGAGTATTTCTAGGGATAGAATAGGATCGACGCTATGAATAGGCAGGAGGGTGTTGAGGAATACAGTGAAAAACTTTAAGTTTGAACTCTTGAATGATGTTGGAGTTCCGTAAGAGTAACCACGAAAGATTGTTCCACAGTCGAGTTATTGTATTCACGAAATTTTCTGCTGGCTTCTGTTACGCAAATAGGAAACTATAGGCCCAGCGTCTGAAGCCCCAAATAATGGAATTCTATTCGATAACAGGTGTAAGATTTTCATAATGCTTTAGCTAGGAATTTGCACCTGTTAAAAACCTGAGTACTGTGAAGATTGTTTCGCGATCTGGAATATGTAGGCAATCTATCGCAGATCTTTTTTCATTGTTACACCATTGCCAAGGGCTGGTTCAGTCATCACACCATCTACTTACACGGAAGGGAAGGTAATTTATACCACCCTGTAAAAGTGAACTTTATCAACAATTTTTACGAACGCATTACATCTCAAGTATTTGGAGAAATGCTTTCCAAAAAGACCCCACCTCATTAAATCCGCTGGTTGGGTAGAACAAGAAAGATCATTCGTTTTCTAATGGTTTGATGGCGATAAACTTTCAAGTTCTGTTAGCGATTTGGTTGAAAAACTTCCAGGTAATTTGATTCACTTATTTAAATTTAATTTATACAGAAACTAAGATGAAAACCAATTTAGAGGGCATCTAAACCAATGATGATACCGAAGGATATGCTTTAACGTAATAATAACTAATATAAAGTGAATAATGAAATATATTTTTTTAAAACAACTTTTTATATCTATTTAATGAATATTTTACCATGTGCGAATGACCAAGAAAAATAAATTTGTTAATTTACACGCTCCATTATAGGGCTGTTTTTCCATAATCCGTCTTACAGCAGTAAATACATATACATACATACATATATGTGAGTGAGTAGTGAGATAACATACATCCGTATGCTCGCGCCAGAGGCCGCGATGTTAGAACTGCAGAAAATGTCTGCCCTGCTAAATATAGGCTTAGAATATTATTATTAACAATATATAAATTTCAGCTTTGTTAAAATACCGTAAATTATTCACTTTTTTGGGGACTTTCAAAAGTGTCTGCCACGACCTTGGAACCGTCATAACTGTGTGCCATTGTTATTTTTCAATAATAATAATATAGTATTTTAACATATTCAAACGACAGCCTTGTTACTATCACGTCAAATTCGGTCAAATTTTTACACCTTGCACACCTGAGTGAGTCCATAGTAGGGATTGCAATACCGGTATCCGGTATACCGGTATTTGAGGTAAAATAATAAAATTATAATACCGGTTGTGGAATACCTTTTGGCTTCGCCCGTATAATAATATAAATAGCAAGAAACGTTATAATAATAATTATAAGAACCGAGACTTTCAATAATAAACTCAAGTCTTGCTTTCAACTTTGAGAGTCGGATGCGACGGCAACAACGATCGATGGCGAGAGGAAAGTTAGCTCTGACTGATTAGTGATAACTGATATTCATATTTCTTGTGTTAACTATTTCAGCCAGTGATAACCGTTGTGGTGTTATCGCGGTGGGGACGGATCCATGGTGTTTTGATGTATCCATGTATCTGAATTTTCTCGGCTTGTTGCCACCACACGGTATTCATCCCGTTCAATACCGGTATTGACGGTATTGAAAATATTCTTTTTTATTCAAATAACTTGTAAAATTTCTAAAAAAAATTTAAATAATTTTCCATGAAAAAATATTTCACATGAATTTTGTAAAAAAAAATATTTCGTTCAATTTTGAATTTTTCATAAAAATAATTATAGTAGGCATAGCGAGTGAGTACTATAGCATATATAGGAAAAGGATATAATGAAAAAAAAAAAAACAAATCAGCAAAATTTTTTTATTTATTTATTTATTCGCCATACAAGGCACACTTAAACTAGGTATATACCACTGTCAGCTACTAAAAACCTACTGTTGTCAGAGAGGGGGTTATGTTAGTAAGGATCTGATTATTTTTTTATAGGATGCCTTGTTGAGTGATAATTTCTTCGAGTTGAATTGATTTTGCATACAACCTTAAAAAGCCCTAGATATTCACTTTCATTAGAATCGAAAAAAAAAATTGGAAAATTTCGTCCGCCATATTGGCGCGGCCATTTCGAGCTTATAAATTCTGATCATAAATTTGTTATTAGCGATTTTAAAAACCCCTAGATACCAATTTTCATTGAAATCGGAACACAATTTGCAAGTTTATATTTGGGTGGCCATTTTGAATTTCGGTCATTTTTGGCTGCCATGTTGAATTTTGAAAATAGGACTTTGAGGTGTTTCATGGAAGACTCCCACGGACCTTCATGCAAAATTTCGAAGCTCTACGATGACTGGTGCGCCCGCTATAGCGCACCTATACCAATGTACATACGTATAGCTCTTTCTATTATTGTATTAATACCGGTATATCGGTATTCATGAAAAATCAATACCGGTATTGGAAAATCTTGTATTTTTGCAAACCCTAGTCCATAGGAACCGCCAATCAGAAAAAAGAGTCCCCCATCTCATTTACGGCAGGTATAAGAGAATAAATGAAGAAAATATGAGGTTTGTTAAAATACCGTAAGTCTGCCGGCCACTGGCTCTTAGACTATGATGCCATAAACCGTAGACGGTTTATCGTAGTACTTCTGCGGAAGAATATTAAAAGGCGATAATTTCCTGGGTGACTTCAACAAACCTTATGCCATCAAAGAGTTTGTGACGAAAATAACATTGAAGAGCTGTGGAGGGGAGGGCGCTGTTATAACCGCAGTGGAGACAAACATCGGTTATGTCCAAAGAAACCAGCAACACTGGATCTCGGACACAAGGGCCCTAAAAAGTAACGTGAACGGGAATACTCCCAATTACACCGGGAGGTAAAGAGAAATGTCCGGCGTGATAAAAGGCAATCGATAAATGAGCCCGCAGGAATAGCGGAAAACACGGCAAACACTGCCAACAGTAGAGCGCTGTACCAAATAACTAAACAGCTCTCGGGAGTGGACTCTACTAAAAAGCATGGCGTTAAGAGCGCGGGTGGAAGGTTGCTGTACAGCGACGAGGAGCAACTCCAAAAATGGAGAGATTACTTCTTTGTCTCCTTGAATGGTTTACTTGCACAGGAACCTCAGGAAAACAGCGACAATGCACAGCCAATAAGAATCACCACCCGGGCCCCATCCAAGACAGAGATAGGCAATGGCCAATGGTAAAGCAGCTGGAAAAGATGGCATTCGCCAGAATTGTGGAAAGCCGATTCAACCCTCAAAGCAGATGCGCTACAGCCAACCTGGAAATAGTATGGAACACCTGTACCTTTACGGAGGATTGGACAGAAGGTATTATAGTCAAAATACCACAAAAGGGGGACCTAACAATATGCGACATCTGGAGTGGCATCTGCTTGTTATCTACTGTGGGCAAAATTTTGTCCCATATATTACTATTTAGGGTAAGAGAGGCAGTAGACCGAACGCGTAAGAGGCTGCAGGCCGGATTCAGGAAGGGTCATGTATTGATCATATTAACACCTTGAGAGTAATAGTGGAGCAGTCTACTGAATTACGATCCCCCCTTTACCTTGCGTTCGTAGACTATGAGAAATATGTGAATTGTAGACTATGAGAAAACGTTCGACTCGGTTAATAGGAGCTTTATATCGCAGGCACTACTGTAATGTGGACTGCCTGGTAAAATAATAGAATAGATAAAAGCCCTATACAACAATTCCAAATGCAGAGTTCTCCAGTATGACAAGTATGCCTATTTTCGCCATTAATTTTTCTTATAGTAATAAATGACATCCATGTCGGCGTTCTAAATAATAGAACAGGCGGCATACAATGGGGATTGCTAGACCGCCTTAAGGATCTTGACTACGCGGATGATATCTGTTTGCTGGCCCGAAGATACTTGGACCTCAAAAACATGTTAAACAATTTGGCAACAGAAAGTAGTCCAGCAGGCTTTAGGCTAGATCCGACTAAAACCAAAGAAATGCTGATTAATGCAAACACCCTTGAATGAACTACGCTGAATAACCGTGACGTGTAACTGGTAAATAAATTCTGCTACCTCGGTAGCATTATTACCGAAAATGGCTGGGCAGAAGAAGACATCAGTTCCCAAATAAGTAAAGCACGAAGCGCATATGGAGATCAACGCCTGTTCCACATATGGAGATCAACGCAGATCTCAACTAACACCAAATTGCGGCTGTTCAACTCCAACGTTAAGGCAGTTCTTTTTTACGGTTGCAAAACATGGAAAGTCACCCAATTCATCACAAAGCGCCTACAAGTTTTCATCAACAGATGCCTGCCTTGTATCCTAAAAATCCGCTGGCAAGATAGAATTTCAAATGAAGACCTATAGCACTGTGACCGGCCAGGAAAAGGAAGACGACCAAATTAGGCGTAAAAACGGAATTGGATTGGCAACACCTAGCGACGCGAAAACGAAAATCTAGCCAAACAGACCCTTGACTGGAGTCCGCAAGGATCCCGTCGAGTCGGAAACCTAGAACAACGAGGAGGAGAACCCTATTACCAGAGGCCGCAGCAACTGGGAGATCCTGGTCAGAGCTGATCCTGGTCAGAGTTCCCGAGCATAAAGTAAATAAGTATGATATTGTTTTCTGTGAAACCTAGCTGACATTATCAACTCTAAGCTGGTAACTATGGTCCCTGGCTACAATATTTTTAGGAATGATCGTGTAGTTCGTGCTGGTGGTAGCGTTGCAGTTTACGTTCATCATAGCATAAAGTCCGCAGTTATTATCTCTGCGAAATGTTGTTGCCCAATACATCGTTATTGAGTTGAATACTGGTGTAGAAAAGGCAGTTGAAATTGGTATTTACCGCCCACTTGGTATTTTTAGCCTTGATAACGTTAATTAGCTCAATATCGCCCTTTTAACGCTCACCAGAAAGTATCGCCATAGGCATTTTCGAGAATTCACCATGGTAGCTCCCAGTCGAACCAGAAGTTAATCTACCATCGATTACTTACCCCTTATCCTGTTGGTGAGACCCTGGTTACCTTACCGGTGAATAGTAGAACATGTTGAGTGGTGACTTATAGGAAGTAATCAATTTTTGAAGGTGGTAGATTAGCTTCTGGTTCGACTGGTAGCTACCATGGTGAATTCTCGAAAATGCCCCATGTTATTACCTGTGGTGATTTTGATATTGATGCCTTAAAGCCAAGTACCTCTCTCAACAATTTTAACTTCCATCACAGCTGGATTATTTTCTGGTTGCTTGTTTCCTCTGCATGTAGGACACGATTACAAAATGAGTTTGCAAGAGTCGCGTCTTTTCTCTTTTGAGCCAGTACAATGTCACACTTCAAATAAGGCGTGGTGCTATTGTAACGCCAATGGAGAGCAATTTTACAAGTTTAATTCTAATGTCCATTCAACTGCCTTAGTGTAAGTGTAGCGGCGTCGTCCCACTACTCTCATATTACTTTACCACAAAACATTTGTTTTAATTAATCAAGTTCAAATTGTTCCACAATATAAGAAATCTATGCCTATCTGTTTTGCACTCCCACTTCGCCACCAGTTGGTTCAACTATACTTGTTTATCAAAAAATAAATAAATAAAATAAATAAAAAATACTCCTAATATTTTCATTTTTATATTGACAACTTCTAGGGTAAAATATTAAAATAAAACCAGGTTTGCTAAAATTCCTAGAAAACCCACACAACAAATTTGTGAGCCACTTCCATGCCCACAAACTTTTTTCTTATGTGTTAGGATCTTAAAATTCCTAAAATGGAAGATAATTAAAGGAATAAAATAGGGATAATTAATTCACCTACCTCACTTCTGTGTTACCTCTATGTTTTACCCAGGATGAATGCCAATTATGTGTGACGTCCTTAGTGCTTGTCCCTTAGCTGTTTTAAAACTTGAGGCTGCTGATCCGATTTTTTTTCAGATGACGATTCAGCTGGGGCTCTGGAGATCATAGCCCAAAGAGACGGAAGTTAGGCAGCATTTCACCATCATAACCTGTAGCAGCGGCTGTAGAGTCCTTGGAAGCCGGAGGGAACTATAAACACAATCTAGATAACTTATATTATTAGAGAGTCAGAGAATTGTTATAATAACCTTGGCACTTGTAAGCGCGACGTAGGGCTCCAGCAGCGATCCTAACCTCCCACATTTCCGCTAAGGAATCCACCGGAAATATACAGTCAAAAAAAATTAAAATCCCAGAAGAGCTGACCAGCAAACAGGGCGAGCTCAGATGAGTTGAATCTAAAGGAATCATCCAATTTAGGAAACCTAGAAATGTGGCCGGGGGCTGTCAAGTCCCACTTTGTAATTTGAAATTTCGGCCCGCCCGGCCTCTAGAATTTGTTTTGGGATGAAAAATGGGTTGCCTTGGACCCAGTGCGCCTCCTAAAACCAAAACTAAGATAAATTATATTTTTAAATAATATTACATTCCCGATTCTAAGCGTAGTGGAGAGAGGTGCTAAGTGGAGAAATAGGAACAGGATCGTTGGCGGAGTTTTGCACGTGCAGAGTTTTAAAGTTAAAAGTTAAGTATTTTCAAGTTAAGTTGTATAATTATAATTGCATAAAGCGAAATAAATTAATTATCTAGAATTTAAATATATTTGCAAGATTGAATATATATATATATACTGTATATATAAATATATATCTGTATATATATATATATTTTTTTTTTTTTGATTATAAGTGTTGTGCGAAGCGTAATAAAGTAGGAAAAAAAGGCACCCCTTTGTTTCTTTTAAAGGAAAGATTTTAATATTTTTTTTTGTGTATCTTACGGTGGGTTCAAGCCCCACGTGCCTGGTTCGTAGACCGTAAAACTACGTGGCGCCCATTTACTTTTAAGTTTTCCCTACAAGTCCGTTGGGTCTCTTTCGAACCACCCCGACGCTGAGCGTAGCCGAGCCGTACGCGGAAATTAGCCCGTAACATATGGTCGCTGTGAATCAACGCTACAATTGTAGTATTTCTGCTACGATTTTTATGCTACAACTTTTTACTCCGTACTATTTGATTTTAGTAAATTTTTCATTTATTTAATCTCCACTAATTCAATTTTTTATTCGATTTAGGCCTCGGTAGTCTAGAGGTAAGGCGCCTGACTGCTATCCCCAGAGGTCCCGGGTTCGAATCCCGGTGGTGCCACGGTCCTTCGCCTTTCCCACCTAACTTTCCTTCTTTCTTCTTCCCTCTTTACATTCCTGATTCCCCTGTCATAGCCTTCCCTAGTCCTTCCCCGCTCCACCAAGCGCATGCCATCGGTTGGTTGATGAGATTCAACTCGTTTCAGGAGGCATAACACTCCAGCGAGTTGTTCTCGACGCCCCGATGTCAGAGTCGCGAAATGGTTGTGAGTAGGTGGAATAAAATATCGCGGCTAGGTTGTGACAGTTACTTCCTTCTCTTCTGTCTATCTTCCGGCTAGAGCTGCTGTTCGACATTGCACTCTATACGAATAAAATAGATTGTCGACAGTACAAAGGGACTTTCCCTAAGCCTCTAGTCTGTCACATAAAAAAAAAAAAAATGCGGCGAATTAATCAACCCAGCCTTTATTATCTCCCGGTCATATCTAACTAATGTTATAAACGCGAAAGTTTGTATGGATGTTTGTTACTCTTTCACGCAAAAACTAATATATGGATTTTAATGAAACTTTACAATAACATAGCTCATACATCAAATTAACATATAGGCTATAATTTATAAAGCTATCTCGAATCCTTCGGGTAGCTGCAGTGTACTGAAATCCGAAACTTTCGTATGGAAGGTACTCTTCAAATTACTGCCAAAGAACTAAGATCCATTTTGTTTTGGTTTTTTTTTTTTCCAAAAAAATACGATTCCCAAAATTTCAGATCGGTCGGAAGTGATTGCCGAAGGACTGGATTGCCGAAGTGAACTTGGATTAAAGTAACTTCGGCTGCATGTGCCCGATTTTAGTAATGTATGGCTTAAATAAAACATCTCGAAGCCAAAAAGACGATATTTACATATGTAGATTTCAAGGTGCTTTTGATTTACAAGTGCATTCAGCACGCAAGCTCCCATTGAATTTGAACCAGATAGAAACATCTACATTTAACATCAGAAAAAATTTCCGATTGCCAAAGTCTTTAAAACGTGCAAAATTATAATTTGGGGCGAGTGGACCATGGCCGAATCGCTCGATGGGCTGTTATGCCTCGACTCGACTCGACAACATGCGTGTCCATTTGCTACAAGATGCCTCTGCATAAACATTTTCAAAACAATTTTGGGACGTTGGAAATGGCGAAATTCCAATCGATAGCAGAACATTTTATTTTATTTTTCAGAATCAAAACTACGAAAAAATGTCTTTAATGTCTCCTACTGTTTATTAAAATTCTTATCACATCAACTGCTAAATAAACGGAAGCTATAGTGCGCACCAAAAGAATTGGAAATACAATATAAACACAGATGGGAAATGACAATTTCACACACATTGAAATTTCGTGTATGGTTAAAATTCCAACGGACGTGCGTTGTAATTTCCTCTTCGAAATTCGTTTACGGGCAAAAACACTCCCTCATAGCATCTGACCACGGCAAGAGTGGCAGAGCTGAATTGTGATTGGGGATATAAATGAGCGAGTGATTTTTCGTTTGGAAAGTACTTTCGTGGCGAAATTTGAGTCTCTCACCAAGATTCCCATGATTTTAAGATTCCCAATTGTTTTGGCGCACGCCATACTATTGGCTTATGAGTGCAGCGAGGCGCACCGGGTTCCACCTAGTAAATTATATATGAGTATAAACAGAAGAAATGTGAAACTTAGGGTCTGTGCCAAAATAGCAATTCAAATGTCAATTTGTATGGAAAACTCATTTCAGGGGCTGTGCCAAAATACAATTCAAATGTCAATTTGTATGAAAAACGCATTTCGATTTTACATTTCAATTTTCGGAGGTTTGTGTCTTTGGAAATGTAGGGAAATTTTTGAATTGTAGGGAAATTTTATGCAAACATTCGTTTGATAGTTTGTTGTAATTCAATTTTATTGTGAAAGATAAAATTCTAAATGATCACAAGGCTGTTGGTATACTAGTTATGCAAATGTGTAGGACATTTAACCCTGAAATGAATGAAATCTATGGCCCGATATGGAATCTTGAACTTCTGGGCATATTAGTTGAATCCATTTCCAATTATTGGAGATAAATAAGTGTAATTCTTGCAATTTTCAGTGCACGATTCTCGTCACCGTCAATACATTAAGGGCTGATCCTCCTACACGGTAGGCGACGTTGCAGCAGACGTACACCAAAATGATAAAATTAACACAGTTTCGTAAAAGAATTGAGTCATTTTTTTCAAAGCTTTATAAATATGTACATAACTGCTACTTGCATTCTACCCGTACTGGATAGATATGCTCATGAAGCTCTTCCGCTTCAATTACTTTAAAATATAAAACAGCGTGGCCCAAGGCTGCTTTAAAATAAATTATTAAAAAAATTACAAATTGCAAATATTGTTGTCCTCCATATTTTCAAATAATAATATCAATTGTCAAATGAAATGCGAGAAATGTATTTTGGCACACTTTGTAATTTCGAAGTGTCCATGGTGAAAGTAGCAAATTCGGAATTGTATTTTGGCACCCACCCTCAATGAGTAAATTTGATTTTCGACGGTTTGCGTCTATGGAAATGAGTAAATTATTTTACACATTTCATTTTTAACTTGAATCAAAACTAGCCGCTAAATAAATTTAAAAGCAAACAAGTAAATAACAATAAATTATGGAAAAAATACGGGAAAAGACGTAACTTAAAATAATCAGTTTATTGCTTAGCTAAACGGAACAAATGTTTTGAGAAAAATATTACGCAAATAAAAACTTTAGCTATGATTTTTTTAAGCACTTTGGGTGTTCAAACATAGTGGTGGGAAAAATAATAGGAACAGAAAGAAATTTCATATTCATCCATATATTCACAGGAATGTATTTAATAAAACCTAATTTAACATTTTTGGAAAAAACGGAAATTTTGAAAATTAAACAAAATGAAATTGTTTACATCTCTTCCTTATTTCTTGTGTTAAAAGAGAGAAGAAAGAAAGAGACTTTATTCACATGAAACCAAGTTTTGGCAAGTTTTAAGGTGTTTCGGGGCATTATCCTGCAGGAATTTCCATTTTAGAGGCATATCTTCCTCTTCGTAAGGATGCATGGCCGTATACAGTATTTCTAACAATCTATCGCACACATTTGCCTTTAACCCAAAATATGAGTCCAACATCGCTCAAAGCATGATGCATCCTCCGCCGCTTTATCGTTTTTAGGGTGCATATGGCATTAAATTCACAATTGTTTCTATTATTTTTTAATAAAATCTTGCATAAATATTTCTTCGTCCATTTTCAATTAAAAATTGTTAGCTGTCATTGAAATGTGTGAATTAATATTTGGCACACTTTGGAATATCGAAGTGCCCTGGGAAATGAGAAAAATTCAAAAGGGTATTTTGGCAAAGGGCCTTAATAAGCATTTATATCATGGCTTGAGGTTTATGGCAAGACTATCAGGCAGCTCGATTTAATTCGAATATCAGATCAATTTCAACTCAATTTAATTCGAGGATCATCATAGTTTTGTATATACAAATATTTAAATTGAATAAGTGTAGAAATTCATAAGTTTAACAGGGGAGAACTGCCGTACCTACACTTTTTTAATTGATCCCAAATTTTCCCTTATCTCTGCAAATCCTTACTAATATTATAAATGCGAAAGTAACCCTGTCTGTCTGTCTGTCGGTCTATCTGTCTGTCTGTCTGTCTGTCTGTCTGTCTGTTACGCTTTCACGCCTAAACCACTGGACCGATTTTGATGAAATTTGCTAGAGACATAGTTTAGACCTTGGAGACGGACATAGGCTACTTTTTATGGAGAAAAAAGGGTTAAAGGGGGTGAAATGGGGTTCAATAAGTTGTAAGGGGATTTTTTTTCTTTACTTTTTTTTCTATTGTATAAAAAGTAACTGACTGACAGACAACGCACAACCTAAACCGCTAGAGCTAAAGGGCTGAAATTTTGACATTGCATCCCTATAAAGACGTGGACATCCACTATAAAGCGATTTTTCGAAATTCATCCCCTAAGGGGGTGAAATGAGGTTTATTCAAACCGCTAAAGCTATAGGGCTGAAATTTTGACAGTGCATCCCTATAATGGCGTGGACATCCACTATAAAGCGATTTTTCGAAATTCATCCCCTAAGGGGGTGAAATGGGGTTTACCCAAACCGCTGGAGCTATAGGGCTGAAATTTTGGCAGTGCATCCCTTTAATGGCGTGGACATCCACTAAAAGGCGATTTTTCGAAATTCATCCACTAAGGGGATGAAATGGGGTCAACCCAAAACCGCTGGAACTACAGGGCTGAAATTTTGACAGTGCATCCCTATAATGACGTGGACATCCACTAAAAACGATTTTTCGAAATTCATCCCCTAAGGCGTTGAAATGGCGTGTATCCAAACCGCTAAAGTTAAAGGGCTGAAATTTTGACAGTGCATCCCGATAATGGCGTGGATATCCACTATAAGGCGATTTTTCGAAATTCATCCCCTAAGGGGGTGAAATGGGGTTTACCCAAACCGCTGGAGCTATAGGGCTGAAATTTTGACAGTGCAACCACTAAGAAGCGATTTTTCGAAATTCATCCCCTAAGGGGGTGAAATGGGGTCAACCCAAAACCGCTGGAACTAAAGGGCTGAAATTTTGACAGTGATTTTTCGAAATTCATCCCCTAAGGGCTTGAAATGGGGTTTATCCAAATCGCTAAAGTTATAGGGCTGAAATTTTGACAGTGCGTCCCTATAATGGCGCGGACATCCACTATAAAGCGATTTTTCGAAATTCATCCCCTAAGGGGGTGAAATGGGGTTTACCCAAACCGCTGGAGCTATAGGGCTGAAATTTTGACAGTGCATCCCCTTAATGACGTGGACATCCAGTATAAAGCGATTTTTCGAAATTCATTCCCTAAGGGGGTGGAATGGGGTTAACCCAAAACGCTGAAGCTGAAGGGCTTTAATTTTGACCGTGCATCACTATAATGACGTGGACATCCACTTAGGAGCGATTTTTCGAAATTTATCCCCTAAGGGGGTTAAATGGGGTTAACCCAAACCGCTGGAGCTATAAGGCTGAAATTTTGACAGTGCATCTCTATATTGACGCGGAATTTCACTAAGAAGCGATTTTTCGAAATTCATCCCCTAAAGGGGTGAAATGGGGCTACCAAACTACTGGAGCTATAGGGCTGAAATTTGGACAGTGCATCCCTATAATGACGTGGAATAAGAGGCGATTACTCGAAATTCATCCCCTAAGGAGATGAAATGGGGTTAACCCAAACCTCTGAAGCTGAAGGGCTGAATTTTTGACAGTGCTTCCCTTTAATCACGTAGAAATGAATGACTCGAAATTCACTTTATTTAATATTCATTTGTGATTGCTTCATAATTTCATGCACCCACGTACATAGGCGAACAAACTTAACGAACGTTCGTCAAACCCCAAAATGTCACTTCTCTTGATGACATATACATACATGCCAATCTCTGCTTCAAAACTTGCAGATATACGCAGCAATTTGTTTACCATATTTATTAAAAAAATGCACTATAATAAAGCCTTTTTAGGAATAATAATAGTTGACTTTTTTGTTTGTTTTTTTTTTTTTTTTTGAAGGAAAACATTGCACATAATAAACAGTTTTTATTTAAAGGCGTTGCAAGGCACGCGGGTTTTATGCTAGTTACACATATTTTAAGTCTCTTTTGTATAAAGTATCATATTACTGGATGCATACATATGCCTTAAGGATCTACTACTATTTTAATTGATTTCGTACATATTTTTCATTGGATTAATACATTTTAAACTTGTTTGGGTGGCAGCGCTGCTGTGAATACTAATATTTCAAAAACATTTCATCCTGTTACTCAGTAGGTCACGTCTTTTGTAGCCAGCTTTCGATCTATAGTCAGGGCAAGTCATCCTAGCCTTGATGTATGATGATAGATTCCTCCAACTGGAGCAAGCTACTTAAAAAAGTACATTGAGATGTCTCTGCTAGGTATGCACAGCGGCTTCTGTACATTCTGCACTAATGTGTCTGCGAGAGTTTTTTCCCTCGATGATCTTGGGACCTTATAAGCACTGAAGAGCGATCTTGTACCTCCAGAGATCCTTCTGTCAGTTTTAGACCAGCTTATAAGCTATAGACGCCAAGCCTAATGTCTTGATGACTTAGCTATCTGATAGTAGAACTAAAAGTTCCCGGACTTGGGTGCGACTGCATTGCTAGGCAGGCATGAAAATTTGCCAAAAGTTCTGCTTGGAAAACATATTTGAAGTTAGGCAGTATATTTTTGCAAATTAACTGATGGACAAACATCGGCCCCTACACCCAACGTCAACGTCCTTGCTTCGTTGGGAATCTTCCCATTCCTCTCTGGTAGGAGTCCGGATATTGAAGTCACTGCCGAAATTTAATTTTGAAACCATTAAGACCCTTTGACCATTTCCTGTCCGAATGTCTTTTTGACCCAGCAACTTGCTTTACTAAGCAGGAGGGTCGTGCAGGCCGGCTTCCGCCTGATGCATAAATCAGATGTTTAACAATTAGAAAGCACACATCCAACGAACACTTCCCGATAGATAGGTACAATATAGAGGGTAGCGATGAATTTTAAATACCTAGAAATAATAGTGTCAAAATGACGGGCTGCAGCTGGAGGAAGTAGGGCAACCGAAGTTTCTATTCACTGCGTAAAGTACTTCAGGAGCGAGAGAAAACTAAATTTGAACTATAAGGCCTGTCGCTTGTTATGGCTCGGAGGTGTGGACCATGACCCAAAAAGTCGAGAACTTTTTAGGCGTTTTTGAAAGAAAAATCAGAGCAGTGAAGAAGATATATAAGGGAATCTAAATCGGTGATAGACCAGCAGGACGACCGAGGAAAAGATGGTTTGAAGCCGTAGAAACAGACGCAGCACACTTGTTGTGCCTTCGTAATTGGAGGACTTTAGCCAGTAAGCAAGAAGGAGAAAAGTGAAGGAGGCCCAGGCCCGGTAATGCACTGAACTGAATGTCATCATTTTATCGAGGCGTCTGACGTCGATTCAGATCATCATATTTTTGGTTTCAATTGACCGCAAATCGTCTCACACTTTGCCGGGCTCATGTCGGGATCATGGGAAAACCCTAGTAGATGATAAGACCGAGTTTTTGGTTACTCCTGCAAAACTATGTTCTCTTTGTAAAGGTGCGAAGGAAACTAGAGGAACTTGACTGTCTGTATTTCCGAACTGCTATCACATTCCCGAGTTCAAATCCAGGATTCATCGCCATCTCTTTCAAAAGTTTTCTCACTAATATCCCCAGTACTGAGCACGCTTCTATTACACCGTGAAGTGACCAACTACACGACACGTACTGATAGTATAAAAGGGTGGGCTTAGAATTAAAAAAACAACAACACGTGCTCTTGCTTAGTAAATATCTTCATTAATCGTAACATCAGAACCTGACAGGATATTTATCATTTGTATTTGGTTTCTACTTTAACCCTAATTTTTCAACTCTAAAATACATTTCCACTTACCTACCTGGCAACACCGACACCATTTCCCCTTTCGACACTTTGTCGACATAGTGTGCAGCAAAAAGTCCTTAATCTCCTGAAACACCCCCTCCAATCCAATTGATTGTGTAGGTGGCTATGCATTAAATCCCTAGTACGGGATTATGGGAGTGTGTTAGTCTAACAATGAGCGATAGCTTCAACGTTTTAAATAAAAGGACCAAACTCAAATGTTCGTTAACATTCCTAACTCAGATCCGTTACAGCCGCTTCGTACCGCAAAACAGAATAGCGCCTAAATAAAGGTGCAGTCCAGCAATATTTGCATAAGTGTAGATTAAATCGGAAACGAGTCCTTTTTCTCTTTTGTATTTATTCGCACTTGCAATTCTGAAGTGTTTTTGAAAATCCTTGGTTTTTTGTGTTTTTTGTCATAGTGAAATCTTTCAGTGTTTTTTAAAAGTGAAAATCGTTTTTAAATTTGTTGAATAGTGTCCTGATTCATTTGAAAAAAAAAGACGAGAAAGAGAGTTTGAAGCTAACGAAGACTGATTACTGTTCCTGTTTTAGACTATTAACAAAGAAAGTCCTTCTCTTCCGCATTTGTTAAGCCAAGTTTGGAAAGAGAGTCCTTGCAGGTTAGTGTGATTTATAATATATTTTTACAAAAGAAAGGATAACGTTTTGTAGAAAGGAAAACTATATTTTCGCGTTATATTCATATGTATTGTGAAAACGCATCCATTTATATCCAATGTAAAAGCAGCCCTTTTCATGATAATGTTATTTAGGCAATTTCGTGGTTGACTTAATATCCTTCAAAATGGTCACACCTGTTGCATGTGGTCTTTTTAAAACTAAGAGAAGGGATTATAGAAAATTTTTCATTTAAGATAATAAAAAGTTTTGGTAAAGTTTATGAAATTTTGACACCGAAGTTTTTTTTGTTCACGCCTACAGAAATGATTGATAATTTTCGGGTGTTGAATTTGTTATGGGTGCATTTTTGATGTTTTGGATTTTATATCATTTTAAGATTGATCGTTTTAAGTAATACAAATTTTCAATCAATTTGATGATTCATTAATATTCAAAACAAAAAAGAAAGCCAAAATCTCCTTACCCCAACAAATTCTGGAGTAGGCACCAAATCCTTCCTACGAATTTTTGCGAACCAATTATTTTTTTCCGTTTTTCCACAAGTGAAAGGATGACATTAAATAGGATATAAAATAGAGATAAATGGCTACACTCCTTTTTAGTGCTGTTATTAAATTATTTATGGCCTTGCCACTGAATGTATGAGAAAGTTCGCTGGGAAAGTTGTTAAAGAGTGTTGAATGAGTTTCGGATATCTTTCATTGCTGGACATTCTTTTGCACCTTTTATCTAATAATCATTAAAGGACTTGAGGTGAATGTGGGTTGTTACATATATTTTTTTTGTAATTTTCGGGAGTTTATGGAAAATTTTAATTTCTTAGTAGAACTCAACATTCCTATGATGGCATTGTAGATTGGTTGTTGTGAAAATGTTGTGTCGTGTGAAACTGGATTTCTATGAAACCGACTCAATATGAAAAGTGGGATTCAGTATGTTCAGGAATTTTTTCAATCCAATTGCCTCTAGTCTCTTATTTATTTTAAAGGAAATTTTCATCTGAAGAGGGTTTGAGGGCGGCATGCAAGGCCGGGGCCCTTGGGCCTTCAAGAATTTGTGGCCTCGTTGGAAAGTAAAAAAAGTGAATGACAGGAGAACACATTTGGGAAAACATTGTTATGATTTTATACATATTTATTATGGTTAATTGGTACAAATCAAATATGTACATGCAAAATGCTGTTGGTTACGATAATGGGTTTTTTCAGGACTTCTGTTTTGCAAAATCTTCTGTTATATCCTCAAAGTCCATTTTTGGAAGGATATCCCTTTCTATGCCCAAAGAAATCAGTGAGTTTATTTACGATAGTAATCAATGAGTTCACTATTGGTAGTTATTGGTTTTATTAGGAAGACGTTGCAATAAGTAATTGATGAATTATCTATCTATAGGAGGAATAGAAGGGATAGCGAAAAAGTTTAAATAAATCTACCCTGCGGTTTCTTGGCGTATAATTAAGAGAAAAATCGTAGGAATTCAATGAATGTGTTTTGGATAAAGTTTGTCCAGGGGAACAGGTGGAAAAAAGTTAATAGTAGTAGGGAAAACACGTTTTTTTTTACATTTTAGGTACGAAATTTTTTTATTGTGGAAATAGTACATAATAGCGCTTAAAAATACGAAACATATGAGATTTAGACAATTGAAATCGGTCAACAGGTTTTTCCAAAAAAATTAAAAAATCGCGAAAAATGACCAATTTTTCACTTTTAATTATAGGAAGTGTACTTATCGTTGTTTCAGTGCTTAAATTGTGGCTTCTAATAGTACGTACCAACAATAAAAATCCCATGCAAATATATTATTAGCTTCTCGCTTTATTCGCATATATCTGTTTCCGGAAAAAAGAGTGAGAGAGAAAGTTTGCTAGATATTTTGAAAAGCCTAATTTATTCACAAAGAGTTGCTCTACAATCACATTTTCATCAAAGGTGTGAGCTTTGATTTAATACACTAAAAACTTGTTTGAAAACCACCTTTCGGCCTTGTTAACTTCCTTGTTTATTGGGAAGTTATTGTTATCCCACCAAAAAAACATTAAAAATGTGAATTAGAAGTTCGTGGGCGCGGAAATTATTTATTGAGACAGTTTAAAACACACTTATTACAAAAAGAAGTGATATGGATTAGTCAAGATTAATCGTTAATAGCATGAAATAATTAAACACTTGCATTTACGAACGAATTCAATGTGGCTCAGTCTATAGTGTTTCTAATAAAATTTGTTACATTTCGAAGGACAGCTAAGATTCATGCTATACAACGAACTCTCCAGCCAATTTTTTCGCGGTTAATAATACTTTATTGAGTTATAAAAAATAGAAGTTGTAAATCTCCTTTGAATTCGTTCGTAAATGCAACTAAATGCCGTTCAAGAGTATTAACGAAAATATGATCTGAAAATATTTTCATAAAGTTCGGTCGAGCAGTTTTTAGTTTTTCCAAAAAAAAGCTTAAACAGAGGCTCTGTCCGTCTGTCTGCCTGCCCGTCTGTGACCTTTCATCTCTGAAAGTACTGTCGCTACAGACTTGGGCCATATCTCAAATTGTAGTTCTTGATCAAGAGACCTAAAACTGAGAATATGGTCTGGAAATTCTAACGGGAAGTAAATTTAACGACAAAAAAGAGATTTCTAATAAAGTACATACATATATCAGTAGCCTAGAACTAAGGCGCTGGAATCCTATCCCGAGGAACCAAGTTCAATCCTCGGCCGCGCAATGGTGAAATACAAATTTTTTTTTCACTTCGGTAGAACAAGTTTTGAAACCATCACTAAATTATATTATTTAATAAGGAGAACATAAACTCGAGAACTGTATAAACTCGATGGAATGAGACCCGTTCCAAGCGAAGTGAACTTTTTTGGATACTGCTCAGCGATAGCTTTCCAACAAAACATCACTTGTCAAAATCCGACACTCTTTAAAAATCGTGCAAATTTATGTTACCCTTTACAAACATCACGAATTTTCCAAACCTTGGATCAGTACTTTTTTGACGGGGAATTGGTTTCTACGTCCTACAGTTTCAGAAAATTGCGGTTCATCTAGCAATTTCCAGTAGTTACCTAAAAATGAGTACAATAGGGCTTTATAGAAATTAGTTCTTTTGGAAGATCATTAATGAAGAGAGAGAAAAGGAGGGGACCAAGTATAGAGTCTTGAGGCTCGCCCTTAGATGAGACGCTGGACTCATGATTGTCTGTGGAAACCTTTTGAGATCTACCGCTTATGATATTCCAAATAAGACGAACAGCGGACGATGAGAAGAGTTTAAGATTGAAAAATGTCGCTTGCTAAATTATTTGGGTTAAGAACATTCAAATTGAAATCTCCACAGAGAATATCTAATATGAGGGCAGCAACGTCCTGACCTTGCAATGCAGGTATACAACGGCTCTAGATTACAAATTCCGGGAGGCTTATGGGACCCATCCACAGGCCAACTAGTCGCCCAAACTGAGTTGTGTAAAGAGTTGGTGTTTTGCCACAAACGCTTTAACTGAGTTGATACTGCAACTGTCAATTCGATATTTTAGGGGCAATTTGATAGTTACTTGAAATTGTAGAAAACCCGCGATTAGGTTTTATAGTAATAAAGATGATTTTTTTAAATAATTATAATTATAAATTATTAATATAAATATTTATTTATATTTATTTTTAAAATATAAACTAAATTGTAAAAATATAAATTCTGAGACTAATTGAATATTATGTGAACTTTCATAATTTCGATTAAAAATAAAGCAAAACAATGAAAATATAAATTTGTAAAAAATATATTCTTCGAATTCTGGCTTAATTCATTCAAGTAGTTTGCTAAACTGCAATACACGCAGTGCGAATAATTCCCCAAACTCTAGACTACAAAATTAAAAGATTTGGATTTATCCCAACTGAAACCTGAAGTAGGAAAAATATTACCACCACACTACCCAACAAACAATTTCTCTCTTATAAAGCCCTCCAAGAATTTTATAAGAACTAAATTAGGCTTTCGCCAAGATATATAACTTTGACAAATTATTCTTTAAGAATTTTGAAGGAGCGTTACTAGCGAGCAAGTGGCGTGTGAAAATATTCTTGTAACCGCCAGGAAGACTTCTTGACGAGTTCTTGAAGCCGCTAATAAGCTAGTGTTGAAAGCAGAAATGCTCACCCCTATAATAGACTTAGGGAGGTGTGTTACACGACACTCAAATTTCTCCTTGACTAAAGTTTACAAGATCATTATCAGAATTGATTTTTATAATATACTCGCATGAGTGCCTTACAGCACATTTTATACGCAAGTTTAAGTTAAAATAAGATTGTGTGTGTGTCTTGCAACCTATCGT
This sequence comes from Thereva unica, assembly GCA_949987705.1. Lineage (NCBI taxonomy): Eukaryota > Metazoa > Arthropoda > Insecta > Diptera > Therevidae > Thereva > Thereva unica. Next base: position 32,892,025 of record OX465282.1, on the reverse strand, counting down.
GATATTCATTTCCATTTATGTATTAATTTGTACTTATAAAATCCTTAGAAAATATTTAAAAAAGTTAAGGCAAATAAAAAACTGTCTCTATTATATTTATATTTTAATTAATTTCCACTTGAATTTAATCGATTGGTAATGGAAATTTTGGTGCAAGAGAAATTGCATTGATAAAATATGGTATGATAACCCCAAAAAAACTGATCGTCCTCAAAATTCTCAGGATAAATCAACATGAAAAAATGAGTAAAAATAAATTATTATTTATTTACTCGTTAAAAAATGTAGGAATATGTTTAAAATGTTGTCCGTGGCATATAATGTTTTAATAAAACATAAAATTTTTTGAAATTAAAGAATAACAGTTTAAAAAAAGATATTTTTTAATTCATACCGGATGCAATTTAATTTTTTTAATTAAAAGAAAAATATGGCCATTTTTTAGTTTTGGTTAAAGTCTTTACAAGTCTATTTCACGAACTCAATCTTAATTGTGACCCTTATCGGTCGACTAAAATAACCTATTCTTGTTAAAGTCTGTGCCAAGGTTATTATAAAAAGAACTACTTCGCTTTTACCTTAATTCAACTTTTTTAAGAATTTGCTCTTGGGTAAGGTTATTACTAGAATACTATCAAGATTAACCATAAAGAGTTCTTAAATGAAGCTATTATAAGCGTTTAACTGAAATATATTCCTGGCTAAAGTTGCCACAAGAGCATTTTGGGAATTGATAAAGTTTACTCTTAATAAATATTATTATATGATTATTATTGGAATAATGGATAAAGAGTTCCTAAGTAAAACTGTTACAAGTGTATGATTAACATATGTTCCGGCAAAAAGCTACTACAAGAGTGTTATCGGAACCTCCAGTTTTGACAGTAAACCTGAAGCAATATGATACAAGTTGTTCTTTTAGTTCACACGTAGCCATATACAGTTATAGTCTTATAGGAATATTTTGGGTATAAACATTTTCGGATCGTTGTAATTCATATTTATACTCAAGCAGCTCATTTGCTAGACACCATTTGTTCCTCACATTAAAAGAAAACCAGCGAAAATTTTCACTTTTCAAATAATAAACTTCATACTCCAATATTCATTTTTTGGCTTCTTCTTTACTTCAGACTTCCTTTACATAAATCACTGAACATATGATCTAACTGTCATAATGAATTTAAAATTATCTCATAAAAAATGATTCTCTATAATACCTTTAAATAAGACATAATATTTATACCCCTCTTATTAAAACTTCATATAAAATTACTTGTTTATAGAGTATTTACACAAAGTATTTATTAGACTTTACTTTTATAATGTTCTTATAATACGCCACAGCTCGCAGTAGTTTGTTAATAAAAAATTCTTGTGCATATCTCTTAAAAAAATCCATTCTTACTTTTCTTATAATACATATGAGTCACTCAGAAGCCAATGCGGTTAAGTCCATTTTTTGATATTTCCAGATTTTTGCAAAATTAAATGCAATAAATGGTATTCTTCATTGTTAATTAAGGATTCACTTGTTACTACTTGACACTGAAAAAAAGTAGTAACAAGTGAATCCTTTAATAACAATGAAGAAACCCATTTATTGCATTAAAATTTGCAAAAATCTGGAAGTATCAAAAATGGACTTAACCGCATTGGCCTCTGAGCGACTCATATATCATTACGTTTACATGAAGTAAATTTCAAGTAACTAAATATGCATGTAAACTCGTCCTGACTTCAAGTATACTTGAGTCAAGTAAATCACAAAAATTTGTTTGATTGACTTGAAAAAGCTCATGTAAACACTACTTGAATACTTGAAATTTTGCTTGTGTATTTTTTCTTTGGAACAAGAAGAAGATAAAAACTGTAGTGATATTGTATACTTTTGATGCAATATTTTTAAAGTTATTTATATTATAATTTGAAGATAGTTTCTGTTATAATATGAAAGGTCAAGTGTCAGTTCAAGAAAATTTCAAGACATTTTGAAGTCAAGTATATGAACCGAAAACGCAACTTGAGTTTCAAGTAAATTTCAAGTCAGGAACTCAAATAAATCATGTAAACGTAATCTATCTTCACAAAGCCATTGCAAGAATGTAATCAGAGTAAGATATCTTCTGAAACGATAAACTTCTGTTACGGGTTTTAAATAAGGTTGCACTCTTCGCGAAAGACATTATAACTCAGGTAAAACCCAGTTCTTGAAACAGTCGGATCTAAATACGCTATTACAAACGATTTTTAGGAAAAACTTTAATAAACAATTTAAAAGGAAGACCTCTTGATGAAAAATCTAATAAGAGTTCATTAGCCTAATTTCAATTTTCCCAAGAGTTTTGACTTCTAAATTGTTACTTGGGTATTCATGTAACTTAATAACTTTTTCCTACACATTTTGGTGCACTTTATTTTTAAACATTATTCCATTATAATAATCACTTTAAAATCAGTTTTAATTTGAATACCTCACAAATTCAACAGTTTTCCCTAAATAAACATGACACAACAAATGTGAAAAAAATTGGTCACCTTAACCACACTTAAAACACTCGTTATCACTCTTTTTTTTTTTAATTTTTTTTAATTAAATTGCTGAAGCACTAATCACTGGTAATCCATGTGCAGTAAACAGTGATAAAATACAATATTTTATGACTTTTTATTGCGAAAATAAAATGTTCACTTATGCCGCTTAAAATGTTCACCTATCGAAACCTATTTAGTAAAAAGTGGTAAATCATATTATTTTCTCCCTTTTTACTGCTAAAATACATAGTCCAATTAATAATTGCCAACATAGTCCAATTAACAATTGCCAAATTGTGATATAGGAAAAGAAATTCAAAAAAGATAGCGTTTTTGCTTTTAACTTCCCAGTATAGGGAAGTATAGTAATCGGTCCGAAAATCGAATTCGAGATTTTCAACGTATTTTCATTTTTCAAGGTCCCAGGAGCATTTTAAGCAAAAAATTGGGAGGAAGTATGTGTGTGTGCGTACGGATGTAGTCATTTTTTCCTGGACGATATCGCGCGAACCAAGAGATATAACGATTTCGTTAAGGTGTATTTACGGAATATGATCTGAAAAGATTTGGATAAAATTTGATCGAGCGGTTTTTGATTTAAACGACATAAGTGATTTTTGTACATGCACGATACTACGCGAACCAAAAACTATATCGACTTCTTTGAGGAGCCGAAAGAAGAATATTAACAAAAACAATTTCATAATATTCGGTCGGGCCTGTTTTGTTTAAATGGAAACACTTCGGATAAATGTTAGAAACACCTTAAACTCATAAATTTTGCTAATATCTAATAAATTAGATGCAGTGAGACCCGTTCTAAACGAAGTGATCTTTTTTGGATTCTGCACAGCGAAAGCTTTGCAAAAAAACATCACTTGTCAAAATCCGTATTAGAAAATTTCTCTATTTATTTCTAAATTAAAGAAACGAGCGCTGTCCCTCTGCCCCTGGTCTTCATTAAACCGGTGCCACAATTTTCCATATGCACCTTTTCAAGCACAACCATATTGAAACGGCGCGGCTTGGGTGTCAGCGCCGGCCTGTGCTAAAACTCCTATGTTATGCCTCCTTAGTGAATCATACTTCACTTATCATATCCTTTTTATATCTTCAACCTTGGCTTTTTACTAGACATTGCACCATGATGCGAACGACTTGACGGACTGGTAGTATAAAGAATTATACCTAAACTTGTACTTTCACACAAAAAAAATCGTGTTTTGTATACATCAGTCTTTCAATAAAATCCTTTTTAGGACTATGTGGCTTGTATGTTCAGATGGGTGATTCCTAGATATCTTTGAAAAAAAGGGGCCTATCCCCACTATCCACAGGTTTTTACCGAAATTCGTTTTTTTGTTTTGCGTTTTGCGATAAACAGTTTTTTGGGAGCCAAGTTGTTTACTATAATTTTTATTGCACACCGAATACTATTTCTGATAACATAATCTCCAGATTTTGAGTAAAATTTGATCTCTCCCCAAGAACGGCTTCGGGATCCGGCCCTGCCCATTACGCATGGCCTTAGGCGTTTCTGATCATTCATACGTTTCGCAGGGAATCTGTGATGATGATCTGTGAACTTTCCTGGGATACAATGCGACTTCGGAAACCCATAATAATAAAATAGTGAGGCTGCTCGCACACTGGATCAGAATTTGTAGGAATTTGTGCGAATTCCGATGAAATAGCATACAATTTCATCAGAATTCGCACAAAATCGTACAAATTCTGATGCAGTGTGCGAGCAGCCTGATCCGGTGGAATTTGTCATCGGCATATATGTACCTACCGTCATTGTAATTCAACACTGTCTAAGACAGGGTCTTACATGAGGGGATTCCCAGGTGACTTTGTGGATAACCTCATTTAGTTTTTACTTGTTGCTTACTCTATAACTCTTTTTCGTTTGCGTTTGTAGTCTGTGGTTGCCAACGTACTTACTGCCTATTGAAGGTAGTCTGACATATTTTAGTGTTGAAATTTTCCATGATATGTAGTTTTAATATTATGTCAGGTCGACCAATTAACTTAATATTTGCGACTATTTGGAAGAGTTATTATTTTCCCTTTTGTGGGGGAATCTTCCGCAGGTGCTATGTACGCTTAAGAGGCTTCTGTTCTTAAATTTGTCTAGTGCGCTTTAAAGCCTGCAACAGTACCTTTCATCCTATAATTGTTGATCATAAAAGCTACCGAGCCTATGACTTTTCTTATGATACCTGCAAAATACTGCTGATTTGCTTTCCCTATTCTGTGAATGAAATAACGATATTTTCTTTCTTTCTTCATAAACGTCTTAATATCACTGAAAGAATTCGTAAGCTCTGCCATGGAATTCAACTTGTGGGAAATAAGTAAAGAAATATCCGTTTTTACATCACTTCACAGCGAAATAAAACACCGTAAGCCCGCGTATATGGAAAAATTCCACACCTTTAATCTCAGCTTTTACCAGACATTAAAAAGGATGACACCCTGACATAAGAGCTTTAATCCTGAAAAGTCGATATGCTAAGAGATTTTCGCCACAGAAAAATCAGGGCATGTTAGGTGAGTATTATACCTTACTTCTACTTACCACCTGGAATTTTTCCATTTTAATCGACACCAGGCCTCCCTCGATTATCCCTTACACACAATAAAAACTCCGCTCCTTTTTCGTTGAAAAGATATCTCTTGCTACAGGTGTTTGTGACCTTAAATTAATAATTATGCACGTCAGGTTTTAATGCAAGGAAATTATTACCAATTAAGGAGGTGTAACTTCAGGTTAATTACATTATCGCACTTAATTAGCCGCACAATTCCAATAATTGCGCTCTACCGGATACAACGGGGCGAAAAGCAAATTGTTTCTGTTAACAATAATTGCGGCATTCCATAATTGCAGTCCTTTATTACGGTGGGAGTATGTTTGGGGCGAAATTGAATTGACCAAGAGCCGTTTTCACCTAGCATTTGTGCTAGTGTGTGTGCGATACCCTTTCATTTCGGGGCAAATCTATTTCGGCTGTCATTAGTTAAGGCCATTAAGCAAAAATTTCAAACTCTAGACAAGATTGAATTAGCTTCACTCTGTTTTGTGGTCTGTTTGAAATAGACACCTACATGTTCCTACCTGTGGAATGTAAGAGATGATGGCGCTCTTTAAATTGTTGAAAATGAAATTTTCAAGGGGTTTTTAAAGCCTTTGTAGTGATTTTTATCAACTTGTTATAATTTTGTGGTGATTCGATTCAAGTCGATAAGGGTGTATTTAATTTTTTTCCGGGTGGCCTGGTGTAGATGGGGGTGCCGGCGAAGATGCTTGGTTTTCTTGCAAAGACTTACAACCTGTAAACAAATATACATCATCCTACACGAGTTGATGATATTGAAAATAAAAGGGACCATCCCCTTGATATCTTTCTTCCTCTCAAGCAATGAGGTATTGTGTCAAATTTTCGTTCCATGGCACTTGGATCATTGTCTCTTTGTTTCAGTGATCCATTAAGCATTCGTTGTCGATCAAGACTTTATGAAGCCGAATTGGTTTTCCGATAAGTCTTCCATTTCTTCCCAGCTTCCACCTGAGGGAGGGAGCGTACCTGAGACGTTGTGAATAGTTCGACGAACCCAAATTGCATTAATAGTCCATGGAAATGGTACTTTAACATTGCAAAAATGCAGGACAAGATTTTATTTTTGGGATGTGTAGGGGAGGTCAGTGTGAGCTTAAGTTTGAGTTTTCGGGACCCTAACCCCCTCCATTTGGCCGCCATCTTGGAAAACGTGTGCAAATGATTTTTCCACTGTATCTCCGAAACGGTACATCTTACAGAAAATTTGCAAGGACACTTTTTGTTTAAAATTAAATTATCTCCATTTGACTAGTATGAAATTTTGTGGTAAAATGAATAATTAAGTAGTTATAAGCCTTAGAACACAAAAATTAGTCACAATATTTTCTTTTAAAGGCTATAACTTTTTTTCCTTCAACTTTAACAACAAAAATAATAACAAGTTTTTTTTAGAGGGTTTCATTACGAATAATTTTCATCCATACTATTTTTAATTTCTTTCACTACGAAGGGTTTTACAGCGCCCCGAAAGTATGAAAGTGAGAGATTTTCTGAATATTTTTATTACGATTTTACGTCCAATTTTCCTTAGATATTAGCAATAACTGGTAGCAAGTAATAATAATGAATGAATGGCTATACGTTATAAGAAATGCCGATGTTCGAGTAATGTAATAAAATTGTTTCGCATTTTTTTTCGGGTTTTTATTGTTGTTATGCTGTTTTACAAGGTACGATATGGTTTAAAATGAAATTCTGTTCGAGTCATCAGCTAAGCGTATGTTTGGTTTTTCGTGGGCATAGGAAGATTCGTAGTGTTTATTGTGTGCTGTTTGTGAGTGAGGGGTTTTACTGGATGAAGGCAATTTCTCTAACTCGTAATGTAATATCATAAGCTGCGTTCCTTTTCTGCTAATTTTTACTATTTTTTACACTTGCGTACTAGCAACTACACTTGCCCTTATAAACGAGTAGATAAAATTTTAAGTTCTCCAACGTTGATCCAGAGAAATCCATGGACCAAGAGGAACGTTTTTACAAGAACGCCTTTTTTTACAAAAAGTGAAATTTCAGGGAAACTGTTTAATATTTGGCAACAAAAATTACACAATTATTTCAGCCATTAAGAAGCAATATTTGTACCAAAGAACAAATATGTAAGTGCGTACTGCTGTGAGATCTGGTGTGCACAAGTGCGGCAGTAAAACCGCCTGCACTTCGTGTTTCACCAGCACACACGTCCTCACTCTTTTATTCGCATTGGGAACGTACAGAGTGTCAAAGCCCTAATCCTACCCTTGTAGAACCAGGGTTCCTGTATGAGAGCAGTATCCAGCTTCATCTCACCGAAGCCTCGCGTCATCATTGCTGATGCTGCTCTGCTATGGTGTAGATTCTACTGGCAAACCTTTAATTGCCGGAACTGGCCCACCTCCCGCCCAGCTGACGAGGATTCCATTTCACTGGTCCCCTTGTTCAGCTGCCTTTCCGGCCGGCTCTACCATTTCCTCCGGCTTGTTCTTCTGAAATCGCACGTAGACAAGGTCCAGCCCGCAGTTGAGTTCCCTTCTTCATGCCTGACCGCCTCCGCCTCCTCCTTCGGACACCATACGCCGTTTTTCGCGTCACCATATCTACCTATGCGACTGACCCTCCACTTAGAAGTGTCCGTCACGCAGGCATTTTGACGACGTAATCTGGCTAGGATGGTTTCCTTGCTCTCCGGCGAACCGGGAACTCGGATGATCATCCTCCTCACATCCTTAAGGATGTGAAGGCGCTCCACTCTCAGATTGACTTCTTCCCATAGGTCAGTCATCTTTCCGACAGCTTCGTACAGCTAGGCCTTGGATTTTTGGTTCACGCACCTGAGTCAATCGGTAATACCGATGTCGCCAGCATTGTCAGGCAGAGAGTCTAGTGCCTTAAGCAAGGCCGCTTTAAAAACGGTTACCTGCTTCGTGTCCAAACTCTCCTCCCTTCCATCGTCGGCCACACCCACCTGCTTGCTATGCCTGCGTAGGTATTCTCCGCCCCAGGCTCCGCACGCACGACCCCCGAGACAGAAGGGTTGACTCCTCCCTGTCTTACAGGTTGAGGTTGTCTACCCTTCCTCTCCCTGGACTTGTCCTCACCTTCGACAGTAGAACCCACAGCTGAGGTGCCGAGACTTTCACCTCTAAACCTCTTCGCGGGTTCCACCTCTTCCGGAGTGGACTCGGCCGATCCCCCCAACAGAGGAAGTTGCCTTCTTCTGTCTTTTGCGCTCCCTCTTCCTCCTCTGCTTCAGCTGCTTTTGCAGCCCCTTTTCCGAGAATTTTTCAACCAGTTGTCGTTCGGGGGCCTCGGTAGCCTAGGGGGTAAGGCGACTGGCTACTATCCGAGAGGTCCCGGGTTCGATTCCCGGCCAGCCCCACGGTCCTTCGCCTTTTCCACTTTTCCACCTACATAACTTTCCTTCTTTCTTCTTCCCTCTTTACATTCCTGATTCCTTCTGTCATAGCCTTCTTTAGCCCTTCCCCGCTCCACCAAAGCGCATGTCATCGGTTGGTTGATAAGATTCAACTCGTTTCAGGAGGCATAACACTCCAGCGAGTTGTTTCTCGATGCCCCGATGTCAAAGTCGCAATAGTAATGGTTGGAAGTAGGTAGACTAAAAAATATCGCGGGTAGGTTGTGGCAGTTCCTTTCTTCCCCGACTAGAGCTGCTGTTCGACATTGCACTCTATACGAATAAAATAGATTGTCGACAGTATAAAGGGCCTTTCCTGTGACTCTAGTCTTTCACATAAAAAAAAAAGGTAAAGATGGATTTGAAGCTAACAGAGATGCTAATAAATCGGCCTTGGATGTGCTTTCTGTTATCACCTCCTTCTTATAAATGAATGGAGGGGTTGTGGAAGAGATGAAATTCCTCTTGATCGAAGTTACAAAGGACCAGACCAAGGTTTTTGCTGCCTACGTTTGTGTTGAGGATCTTACTTCGCCATTTGTTATCAAATGTTGATTTGATCTTCCCGGTAATGGAACTACAGGAGTTTATCGACTGGATATACTCACGACGAATTGCCTCTTTTGGGAACATCTGTACGCTCTATAGGCGGCTTCTTTGGGTTTAATTGCGTCCCTACATTTCTCATTAAACCATCTATTTGGCCTAGGCTTCATAGATTTGGTGGAATGGGGAATGAGCAAACCTACCTGTATGATTTTAGACATACATAGAACTGCTTAGTTCGCGCAGACATTACGGAAACACAGATTCCAGTCAGGGTCTTGAAAGAATCGAATAAATCTCAACCAGTTGATTTTCCCATAGTGCTAGACAGTTTTTTTAGGAACTGTACTAGTTGGCGTAGAAGATGGGTATGGGAAATTGGCGCTGACTAGTTTGTGGTCGGAGTTACCAAGGTGTGAGCTTACCTCGACGGAGTATCGAGTTGGATGTGTTGGAAGAAAAAGGTCAATGAGATGAGCTTCGTGACCTTCAAAGTCCGGCACTGGCGTTGCACAGTTGACCATTTGGTGAAGATTGTTTAAGTCTGCAAAGATCTCGTCGTCTTTGCCAGAAATACTGGTGTCATTTGAGTAGTTTAGCTAATTGGCATTATGAACATTAAAATAACCCGCAACAGTGACGTAGCACTCCGGGTGGGAAGATAGAAATCTGGAGATTTGTCGGAAGATAGCATTGACGGCTAGAGTTGAGGCTTCATTACTGATATTAGGACTTCTGTATAGAAACCACAAGAATATGGCGGCGTGGCTACGAAGAATTATTTAATCCAAAAATAATTAAATTCTGAACATGAACTATTGGTTGTCTTCTGGAAAGCCACGTTATTCCTAATACATGGCGACTACCCTATGGTTGGAGAAATTAAGCACTAATGTACAACCGAGTCACCTGAAATCGATCTAAGTCAAATTCAGTCAATTCATTGTTTTTGTTTCGGCGCCATTTCTGTGCCATATCCATGATCTCGTTTGTGGCTGATTCCTCCGGCGATGCAACCATCATGCACGCAGAAGAAATAGAGCAATTTTTCGACATTCTGAAATATTTATGGAAATTTCTTTCATTACTCATAAGTTCCTTATAGAGAGTATGGAATTTGTTTTTATTTCCACGCCTCATGAACCCATTTACGTTTTTTGTAGAAAGCTGTGCCTCTTCATCCATGGCTATCGCAAATAATTGCCAGTTCTTCGGTATTGAATGATGCCATCGAACTTGCTAAAAACTTTAAATATTGTTAACGAATTCGTGTTCCCTGAGAAGTGTGAATGCTTTCTTTCGACGGGCCCGGATGTAACTGCCCCGGCCCTAACACGTGCCTCACACGTCCGTGTGAATCTACCGTAACTGTGCTAGGACAGAAACGCATTCCTAGTTCTAAAAAATCTATAAAGCTTAGACTGCATGAATCATCTACCCGAAAATATGTATAAGCTCCCAAATGCATCACTTTGTCGTGATTACTTTAAAAGCCCCCATACACGATCAAATAGGTTGTACATCCAGAATTTCATTAAACTCATAAGCGCAACGAGTTTTGACCGGCCGACCGGCCCACAATCGATAGTTTTGGTTGTACATCCGCCCTTCGCTGTACATCCAATTTGACCGTGTATGGGGGCTTTAAGTTGAGAAACTATTTTAAGTCCGGCATCAGCAAAAGCTTGCCGGTAATAATTCCACTGGACATGATACTACATCCCCAAAGGTTTTGATAGAGTATGGCACCCTGCCGGCTAGCAATTGGAACTAGCTATTGGTATTGACTCAGTTCTCCACTCCACCTAAACACCTTCAACCCACTTCACATCTTTTTGATGACTGCACCCTCGACAGACTACACTTAATCCGGATTATGACGTCAGAATGACGAAGACACCATTTTATTTTCATATCTTTTATACGGGTCCACGTCATTTTGACCCAATTATTCGGATTAAGGGTACGAGTCTAGGAAGGGAAGGAAGGGACAATCATATTAGCCGCTCCACACTTTTATGATAATTTCCAGTAGCCACCGATTGGGTATTATTATCCAACCCATTTACATCAGCTCACAATAATTTCGATATACCCATATTTTCTTAACTTACATGTCAGCTCCTCTATCAAGCTGATAGCTGCCCACCAAGTGCTTTCCGCAAAATTCATATTTTTAAATTTTGACATAATTCTATTTTAGAATTCTTTGTATATCGAACAAAACTGATAAAATTTGAATGGATTATCGAGACTCACCACCTGGACTACTCATAAAAATATAACACTTCTGAATAGATTTCTCATGTTCTTTTCACGGGAAATGTCGTTCACCTGCATCACAAGAAAACCCAAGCAAAAATTTAAATATATCACTATGGGGTTGTCTCTTCTGAACCTTTTAAATTTTCCTATTTACTACAGAATTATTTGAAAATTCTATCTCCATCATAAAATTCTAATAATGGTTATCTATAAGTATCAAAAACGGTGCAGAAGCAGAACCCTACGTTAAACCCAAGAAATTACATTCTGACAATAAAAGGACTCACGAATACAAAAGGCGTCAATTTCAGTCTATTATCCACCCGCATGTAGCCTGCAGTCTCGAAATTAGCATAAATTATCTTCGTATTTTCCATAGAATAAAAAAAAAGAATACCTTAATTTCGGTAAACAGGTAGCGTTTCTCCTTAACTGTAACACACCTTTCCGAGAACCCTTAAAAAATGACGAACGAAGCTGAGCTTGTAAGGTACAGAAGAAAAGGGGCACGAGGTAGAGAAAAGAACAAATATAAAATAAAGCACCCTTGTAGATCAACGTCCTCCATTTTTTATCTAAATTACACCCTATCGGAGGTGGTTACAGTTAGAAAAATTGGAATTGTTATACTTTCACTTCGAGCCAAGCAACATGTGTCTTTAGTTATAAATCAGATCCTTTAAGATTGAAATTTGTTTCAAAGGAAGGAAGGAAATACGGCAAGCAGCATTGCTTCCTCAAGTCGACGAAAATTATCCTGCAAATAAGGATACTGGCGAAATGATTTAATCACATTCCGAGCCTATCCTTTGGCTATCTTTGTGGTGTTTTTGTATAATTTAGTTAAAGATTTGCATAATATAGATAAATTTGAAAACCCATAAAGTAACTTCAAAGACAAACATGGCAAGAATGATGGATTGGCGATTATCCTTAGGCTGTTGAGTCATTTTCTATTAAGGACCCATCTGGCTCAGGCTGTAATTTTCCGATATTCATTTTAATATGTAATTAATTGAGTTTTAAGATTTGTTTTATGAATTTTCTATTACGATCAACGATGGATGGCAAACTGACAAGCAAAATCTATCCAGAGTTTTATTTGTCTTCACAATTTTGAGTTTTACTGATTCGTGTTCAGGAAATATTCTATCGCTAATAACTCCTAGTAGCCCTAATAAGGCTTCCCGCCAGCTTAACTGGTTAATAATATGGTGCCAAAGATCCGCTTAGGCCTGGTCTTCACCTTGTTCACCTGGTACACTATATTTTTTATTGTATTCTACTTAGCATACCCTTTCATTTAATAGCCATGTTGGGGGGTTGCGAAGAAAGTAGTAATTCGCCCTCTTGAGACGGCCGCCATGGATCTAACGGTATATTGAGTATACTATATCAATTTAATGAAAATTTAACATTTACGAAGCTGCCAAACACTAGGTATGCCATGAGGCTATTGAAACTAAAATGAAGTGAAAATCAAAATTACCAATTGTTTAGATTTTTCAGCTGTTCCTTTTGGTTGAGGGTATAAAAAATAGCCTACGACCTATTCTCAGACCTACCAAATATACACAAAAAATTTCATAAAAATCGGTCCATCAGTTTCGGAGGAATTCTGTAACAAACACTGTGACGTCGATAACATTGTAGATCTAGGTATTGTCCTAGATAATAAACTAAGTTTCAATTTGCACTATATCATTGCCAGAGTCAACAAACAAAGGCTTTATAAAGAACACTTTTCTGTACGCTAGTCCGCCCAATGTTGGAATACGCATGCTCGATCTGGGATCTCATATGCCAGGTTAGTGAAAAGAGGCTTGACTCAGTACAGAGGAAATTCCTTCTCTTTCCTCAATGACAAGATGCAAAACGACGATAATGCGAAACTCAAATGCAAAACGACAAATGACCAAGATCGATGCAAAAAGCATACTGTTTAAACCCAACTGGCAGTGCTCAAAATTATCTATGAAATTAATTACTAACAATAATTATTAAGTACCACTGGTAACCCTTATTTGTCAATGGGCGCATCCAGCGCACTCAGTGGCTGAGTAGCAGCTAAGTGCTGAGCTCGTTGGATGTCTGGCTGAACTAAGCAGCTTAGCTCAGCGGCTGGCAAATTTCTCAGCGTAAAAATTTTATGCTAAGTAGCTTAGCGATAGTGAATTGATGTTATTTAAAATAGAAAAAAAATTAGATGTCAAAATAAATTTTAACTTAGCTACCCATCCAGCCGACACCACTGACATATAGAATGGACTGCTTATGAGAAATTTTTCATGGCACCAATTTGTTCCATAGCCTAAAAACCTTTTTTCACTCCATGTAAACACCGGAATCACTTTTGAAATTTACATTTTTTTAAATACGTACTTAAAACATTAAAACAACACAAATATTTTGTTTAAAAAAATTAATAAACACTATTTTCACTTTTTCACCTTTTAAAATGCCTTTTTTTCATTAATTTGCAAATTTTATGTGTATCTGATTTAAGTTCTTAACGCCTGTCTTAGCAACTGACATTCTGTATGTCAAAATCCGGGGGCTTATGGGGAAAAGAGCAAAAGATATAAACATCACTATACCCGTCTATTTTTTTCTAATTGATTTTATTTCTGAGTGCTTCTGTCAGTTTGGGGGCTTATGGATGAGCGAGCGACTATACCTTTTTGGTGCCATCGGTTTGTATGGGAATAATTGCTGATGAGCAGTCCATTATTATATGTCAGTGGCCGACACATATCGCTGAGGTTATTTTTTACGCTGTGCTGTTCAGCTAAGCGGCTTTTCCGCTGAGTGCGCTGGATGCGCCCAGGCTAACTTTTCCCTGCTCTTCTACTTCTATTTTCTATTGTCATCAAAATACTGTTAGAACTTTGCTAATTTCCGATATCATTTTTCAATGTCAGTCAGTCTTCTGTAAGAAATGAACAAGATCGAACAAAATATAAAATAAACTCTGTAAGACTAAAGTGAACATTGTGTGTTTCATTTTAATTAACTTATCTAACTCACCTGTGCATAACTAAGTATATAGCTCGCCTGTGCAAATCTAAACACATACAAAAATACAATTACATCCCTTCTACGATCGCAATCGTCATGAAGTAACTGACTTTATCCCTGTTTGGTAATAAATAAATGTATATCATTGCAGGATATTATCAGTATATCGACAGCTGGCAGAAAATATAGACTTTGATGATGTAAACCCCGAAGGTGGTGGCTTAGCCGGCTGCTGATTTACAAAGTTTTTTTGTGAGTTATTTTATTCTTAAGAGTGTCAAGTTTGTTACTATAACTTTGACTGTACATCTAATACCTACTATTTCAACAACATCATCTCCAGATTTTGAGTAAAATTTGAATTTTAAATGGTAGAGTTTTACATATCACCCTGTATTTTTGTAACCCTATGAGATATTTTCATGAGCTATCTACTGCCTGTCTAAAACTGTAATAGTCAAGGTTTTTTAAAGGAATGAGGGAGCAACCCACTGCGGTTTAGTTAGTCCTATTGTATACTATCAGTCTTCCTGATGAAGGCAAGAAGGTCTTTAATTGACGAAGATCGGACTTGATCAGGACTCAAAAACTCTCTGATAAACGTTCTTCTTCTTAGTCAGATTAGAACAGGACATTCACAAATAATATGTGTCTCGTTGTCTTCCATACAGAGTCAGCATTTTGTCTCTTGAGACAGTCCTAGGTTGTGGAGGTGATACCGTAGTCCTACATGGCCAGTCAGATAACCCACCAGCAGCCTTAGATCCGCTCTGTTTTAAGTGATAGTGCCCCTTAAGGCAAAGGGTCTTATAAGATCTTTAACCTGTCTAAGACCTCGGGCTGACTCCCAATAGGCTAGATTTAGTCCCTTAATCCACTTGTCTATCAAGGACTTGGAGGTGTATCAAGAGATGCCACAGAAGGGTTCTGGCCCTTGGACCAGCGTCTCACACCCTCAGAGCGAGAGCTCATTTCTTCTGGTCAGAGTCTGGAGAACGTCAAAACAGTCTGGAAAACAGAGGGCCACTTACCCATTGCAATCGAGACCTTGGAGTTGGGTCCTGCGACACCAGCCCCTGTACCATGTTCCATCTTTGACCCGTCGGTAAACCAGTGGAGATGTTTTGGATCACCAGGAAAAATAAGTTCCTCCCACTCAGAACGATCCAGGATAATCGCCCTGAATTTCCTTTCGAACCGCAGTTCACTAACCATATGGTCGGAGATGTTTGAGATATTGTTAAGGATATCCATGTATCCTTTGACTATATAGGGCCAGTTGCCCATACTGTCTCCATTGCAGCTGTGGGACAGGTTTGCATAGCTCCGGTAATGAGGATGCAAACCAGCCGTTGCAGTTTGCTACACTTGAGGATCGACGTAACCTGTGTAGTCTTGGCCACCAAACTATAGCGGCATAAGTGACCACAGGTTTAACGATCCTATTGTGCATCCAATACATCATTTGTGGTGTAAGACACCATGCCTTACACAAAAGCCTTTTGCAGGCCCATATGGCCCTTGCAGATTTGTTGATGACATAGTCAAGGTGAGCGTTTCACTTCAGTCTCTGGTCTAACTTTACTCCCAAATATTTCACTGAGCCAAAGTACTCAACATGTCAAGGTTCCAACCCACCAACTTCCAGAGTTATGAGTCGTCAATGTTTTTTTTTTCACTTAAATATCAACTTCAACCACCTTTTATGTTCTATGAATACTGACAAGTATGCGGATGGCCTATAACCATTAAAACTATAAAAGAAAACTTTTTACATAAGTAAACTTTTCCAAAATCTATATTCTGTAGAATTTTATCCCTCTTCATAATTCACCCCATGTAGAGCTTCTTACAAGGCGTTGCTCTTATGTCAATGTAATGTATTCTCCAGAACAGCAAATAGTTAAGAAAGTACTGTTGTAATTTTTATATCTTTCAATTGAAAGAACTTAATTTTCTTGATATTTTCATTACTCTAAACGAAACAAAAAAGGAACTTTTCTTTAACTTTGAAAAAACACAAAAAATCTTTCAAGAAAAAAAAAAACAGATTTGTCAACCTATTAATAACGATCCTTGCACCAGTTTACGACGTTCATTAGTGGCAGTGATGAAAAGGGATTATTATTGTTGAAAAGGACGATTCTCACCCTTGGAAGACATTGCAGTAATTATGGCATTTTGTTGACTCCGGGAATTAATAGCGATTTGAGGAGATGAGAACTGCGTTACAATTGCGACAGTGCTGGCAAGTAAATAGCTCGGAGCTACTGAGCAAATGGATGAAAGGATTTCCGTCTTAAAAATGGTTTAATTGTCATAATGTTTAACAACAGTTAAAAAGAACATGCGAAAGAATTGTTTAATTTGTTCTTTGTTGTCTTTTAATTTGCAAGTTATACCTAAAATTAGCTACATTAAATTAGTGAAGTGTCTATTCGCACCATATGTAGGCAAACGGGAACATTCGATTTCACGGAACCAATCGGGGCACGGAGTAATTTTTAACAAAAATTACCGTTAAAAATCGCATCATCTGGGGAACCATGTGAAATTAAATTTCCAAACTACAAGTTTCACTGAGTTCATGTGTCAGAACTCTTAAATATTCTCAAGAATTCTTTAATCTAAGTTAGTTCACCTTCCACCATCTTCATCATTATCAGGCTGTGGAGCTACCTTGGGGTCTTCCAGCCTTCGTCTCCTTAAGAGCCAGTCATCTCTGGCCGGAATGATGGTGTTGAAACCTTTCACCAAGGTCCACCTAGGTGTAGTGGACGAACCTCCTAAGCATGGATG
The DNA here is from genome assembly GCA_949987705.1 of Thereva unica. NCBI lineage: Eukaryota > Metazoa > Arthropoda > Insecta > Diptera > Therevidae > Thereva > Thereva unica. Next base: position 32,874,844 of record OX465282.1, on the reverse strand, counting down.
AGTGACCATATGAATATAGAGACCACCCAAGATAAGCTTTTGTCCTGGCGGCCGTCCAGGCTACCATTTTCTTGGTATATATATATCCAAAGGAATATGGTTCAATAAGACATCTATCGCAGCTGTTGGGGTGCTTCTCATTGCACCACTATTGCTCAGCTCAGCTGTTCTTTGGACCCTTTCAAAGAAGAGTTGTAGAGTCTTAGAGAAGGAAAATCGGGAAGTCTATGATCCCTTGTAGAGAGCACTACTTCAGTCTTAGCTGGGTTAGCTCCTAACACCCGTTGTAGCAGCCCAATGAACAAGGGTGTCCAATGGTCGTTGCATTATATCTTTTATTATAGAGATGTACTTGCCGGGCTGCCTTAGTGTTATCAACACTTCGTTAACTGTTAAATTCCAAAGGAGCGGCGATAGAACCCTACCTCTGTGCCTCTTTCAATCCGTCTGACTTTTTGCGAAGGCCCTAGACCAGACGATATGCAGCAGCTGATCAGGACCTGGAGCATCCGCCAACACCCAAACACTGGAGTAGTTGCAGTGATTGCAGAAGTTTATACATTGTTGGAGGCACCTTCAATATCTAAGAAAGCAGTCAAACTGAACTCTTTGAACTCAAGGGATTTTTCAATGACCGCTTCCAGGGAGTAGATAGCAGTGTCTACCGATTTACCTTTCGCGTAGGTATGCTGCGAGGGGAAAGTAATCTACTATCAATGCTTTGCTAAATATGAATCTCCACAAGTGCTTCGAGGATCTTGAGGAAAAAGAATACAAGACTGAAGACAATACTAATGGATGTCACGATGGAAACTGTAGGCTACAAACGCAGAGCCAGATCCAGTGAATAGTACGACGAGGAATGTAAAACTGCTGTAGAAGCCAGATATGGAAACAGGAAAATATACATAGAGTGACCGACGAGGAGCAAGAAATTGAAATACGAGGAAACAAGTAGAACCGCAAAAACATCTGCAGGAAGAAGAAATGACAGTTCTCCAATAATTTTGCATACAAGCAAATAAACTTCTTCAAGAAAGGCTTCAAACCCTCCTCCGGTATATGTAGAATAAAAGAAGGCACTATAGTCACAGGCAGCGAGGATGTAAAGAACAGATGGAAGAAATTTTTTAGAGAGCTGCTGAAAGCAAATGAGAACATCCGATATGTACCAGAACCCCGTCTACAACATAACGATGACACCAGAGAAACAAATGCACCCAACCTGGAAGAAGTAGAAGGTGACACGATCCTTTAAGAACAACAAATCTCCAGGAATTGATAACATCCCAGCAGAGTTGATCAAACAAGGAGGCGAATCGCTTTCAGCAGCTATACATGAATTACAATGCTGCATATTGAGGAACGAATAAATGCCTGAAGAAGCGCTTGGACATGAGTATCAAATGAAAGGATACGACAAGTAGCATACAATTAGCTGTGTGACTTGGCCAAATTCAAAATGGCAGCCAGCAAAATTGCGGAAGACTTATAATAGACTTAAATATTATTAGGTACATATTAACAGAGATCAGAGACACAGAGATCTGCTGTCAACTAAATTCACCTACTCCACTAACTTCTATAAGCATAATTTCATCTGAACCCAGGTAGCAGAGATGAGTCGAGCTCAGTCGACACTAACTAGACTCGACGCGCGTCTACATGTAGTTGGACTCGGGTTCAACGTGAGTTCAACTCATCATGTATAAGTACTAAATGCAATCAGACCTACATACTTTGTAAAAAAAAAAATCGAGAGCGCGGGTCCAAGAAGGCCGTCGTATTTTGCAATTACATCCAAAATTGCTTTTTGATTAATTTTAAAATGAAAGCGTATTTTTTATTTTTATTTATGTTTTGATTTTATTAGCCTGATGACGTAGAACTCCTTTTTCTCTCAATCCATTTTTTCTTCCTTTGGAACATGGAGGTTTATAAGTCCCAACTAACAATTTGTAAGAGTAGACTCTTGTAAAAATTGAAGTTGGGCTTATAAAGCCCATATTAGATTTATCACAAAGAGGCGTTTCTTTTAAATTTTTTATTAAGGCTTTTACCAAAAGTTGTTTCTAATTTCGTATTTAGATCTGACTGTTTCAAGAATTGGGTTTTATCTGAGTTATAAAGTCTTTCTCTAAGAGTGGCGCCTTATTTAAAACCCTTAACAGTAAGTTTGTCTTTTCAGAAGATATCTTACTCTGATTACAATCTTGGCATAGTTTTGTGTAAGTACATTATAAGAAAAGTAAGAATGGATTTTTTAAAGAGTCATGATGAAGAATTTTTTAAGAACAAACGGCTAGAAACTGTGGCGCATGATCTTATTAGAACATTATAGAACTAAAGTCTAATAAATACTTTATCTAAAAACTCTATAAGCATGTAAGTTTATATGAAGTTTTAATAAGAGAGCTATAAATATTAAGTCTTATTTAAAGGTATTATAGAGAAGCATTTTTTTTCGAGACTATTATTTTATTATGACAGTTTGACGATGTACATTTACGTAAAGGAAATCGACCATTAGTATCTTCAAATACCTAAAAAATTGTCTGATGTAAACAAATTCTTGAACTATGGAAGAAAACAAGGAAAAGGCAAAGCATTATCCCATTTTGAAAAATGAAGTGTACACTTAAGAATATACACTTGATGATTTGAAAAATGGAAATTGCCACTAGTTTCCTTTACGCAATGATGTGAGGGACAAATGGTGCTTCACAGATAGAAATTGTAAGACTGTGGGTGAGTGGAGAGCTGGTCGTAACGGTTCAGCAGCTAGTGTCCGTTGAAATTGCATTTTCAACTATCAAAACTGTAGGTACCGATAACGCTCGTATAGCAGTTTTATGCCGGAGAATATTTTAATTCTGCACTTGTAATAGTTTTACTTAGGAACTCTTTATCAACTGTTCTTATAAAACTCTTATAATAATATTTATTAAGAGTAAACTTGATCAATTCCTATAATGCTCCTCAGGCATCTTTAGCCAAGAATACATTTCAGTTGAACGCGTATAATAGATTCATTTAAGAACTCTATATGATTAATCTTGATACTACCCCCTAGTAATAACCTTACCTTAGAACAATGCAAGAACAAATTCTTAAAAAAGTTGAATTTAGGTAAAAGCGAAGTAGTTCTTTCTATAATAGCGTTGACACAGAATTTAATAAGAATAGGCTATTTTAGTCGGCTGATAAGGGTGACAATTAAGAATGATTTCGTGAAATAGACTTGTAAAGATTTGAACCAAACCAAAAAAATCGCCATATTTTCTTAGTAATTAGCAAAAAGAAAAAATCACCAAGTATAAAGTTTTTTTTTTAATCCGCTACTTTGTGATTTCAAATAATTTATTGTTTTATTGAATTTATTGTTTTATTGCCACGGACAAATTTTTTAACATATTCCTATGTTTTTCTAAGGAGTACATAAAAAATTATTTTCTTTACGTATTGTTTCATGTTCATTTATCCCCAAAATTTTGAGGGCGATAAGTATTTTTTGGAGGTATCATACCATATTTTATCAATGCAATTTCTTTCGCACCAACATTTCCATTATCAATCGATTAAATTCAAGTTATTACAATATGAATATAATGGAGGCATTATTTTATTTGCTTTAACTTTTTTTAAATCTTTTCAGAGGATTTTATAAGTACAAATTATTAATACATAAATGCAAAAGAATATCACGATAGTTTCAATACACACACAATCTTATTTGAACTTGAATATATGCTTTCAAAATGTCCTGTAATGCTCTTATACAAGAATATTATAAAAATATATTCTGTAAATAATCTTGTAAAGCAAGGCCAAGAGAAATTTAGGTGTTGTGTAATATCCTTACTTAAAGATATTATAGGAGATCGAGCTCTCATAACACATCTTGCTAGGTTTATACAGGCGTTAGTACTTATATCTGCTTTTACCACTATCTTATAAGTATCTTGAACAACTCTTCCAGAAATCTTTCAGGCTATCACAAGATTAATTTCATACGCCACTCTCTGGCTAGTAAAGCTCTTCAAAAATTCTTGAAGAATAATTTGTCAAAGTTATATCTCTTAGCTAAAGCCTATTTAGCTCTAATAAAATTCTTGGAGGGCTTTATAAGAGAGAAATTGTTTGTTGGGAGTGTAATGTTACGTAATCTTCATTAGAGCGAAGCGTGCATCTATTACGCACTGGTTTGAAAACCAAAATCAGTGATTTCATTTTATTTCCTTCAATAAATGGTATTCCATACTCTCCTTTCCTATAGAGTACCGTGTTGGTTCTGAGATCAATTTTTTTTTTATATGAAAAAACCAAGCTTAGGTGTAACCCTTTATACTACCAGTCCGTCATGTCGTTCAGTTCATGGTGCAATATCTAGTAGTAAGCTTGGTTTGAAGAATAGAGGAGAATAGGAAAGGTTAGAGGACGATGAACCTCACGTTTGAACTTTAAGGTGTTGTACGAGTTCGGAAATACTGACTGCGGGAGATTATTCCACAGTCCAGTTGTTCTATTCATAAACGAGCTTCTAAACCGTATTGTGCGTGAACGAGGGGCTGTAGGGTATGGGGGTGAGCCGAGCGGGCTAGTCTTGCGTTGCGGGAAAAGTATTGCCGTGCAGGCAGGAGGTCTTGAATTTCAGTGGAACAGTCGCCATGGTAATAGCGATAAAGAATGGAGAGGGCTGCTACATTCCTACGGTGGCTTAAGGTGTCTATGGAGGCGCGAAAGGGGCCATCACCAATGAGTTTGAGGGCACGATTTTGCACCTTGTCGAGACAAGCAAAGGTGGTTTTTGGGGCGCCTGCCCAGATATGCGAGTTGTATTCGAGGCGCGGCCGAATGTAGGATTTGTATATTGTAGCCAATGCGGCTGGCTGGAGGAGGAACTTGCATCTCTTGAGAAATCCAAGGCATTGGGAGGCTTGTTTGGCGATTTGGAATATGTGATCATTCCATCGCAGATGCTCCGTTAAAGTTACCCCTAGGATGTTGAGAGTTGAGGCAGCCGTTAGATTCTTTTTATCCACTGAGATAGGAGGGAGGTCGGTACAATTTTTGTTGGCAATCAGACAGTGCTTCGTTTCTGTGGCATTGAATTCGACGCAGTTAATTTCGCCCCAATGAAGAATCGATTCGATATCCCGATTGATCGAAGCCGACATCAGTAGACGGTGGTAAAGACTTTGTCTGGCACGTGCTTGTCTTATATTGTCGAAGGAGTAAATGAAATTCAGAGTACCGTCATCAGCGAAGCAGTGAAATGGGTTGGAGGGGATTGAGAGCAGATCATTAATGAAGATTAGAAAAAGTGCGGGTGAAAGAATTGACCCCTGGGGATCTCCGGCCGAAATGGCGTGGGGGTTGGATTCGACGCCATCCAATACTACCTTGATTGAACGGCCTGAAAGAAAGCTCTTAATCCAGTTCCTTAGAACTAAGTGTATACCAATAGCTTGGAGTTTATTCAACAGAGCTGGGTGCCATACTCTGTCAAAAGCGTTTGATATATCTAGAGCAACCAGGCTAGACTCACAAAGCTGTGAATGCTTTGGTTGATACGCTCATTATGACAATGTGAGTCCATTTGGTTTCCCGTAGAACTGTGATCGCTGTATCGCAACTTTTAGTGATGATAAAGTCGACAACAGAGCTTCAGCCTTGTTAAGCGTTCTGATGTTGCAAGTTCCTATACATTGAAGTCCATATTCCGTTGCCTAATTGGTTTCTGTTGAGTAAATCTTGTACGAGGCGTACTTCGAAGATTCGTAAACTGTTGGATTTTTACAATTGTAGGCTTTTAGTCAGCTGCCCAACACCGAGCCTGGAGGACAACTCCGGTGTTTGCTTTGTTTCGGGGTGCGTTACACGCGCCTTTCATCGTCCTCCGTCTCTTGCTCTTTCATAGATAAGAGTGAAGTAGTATTCACTCGATTGAAAAGCAACATTTTAGAGGAGGTTGAGGTATCGTGGCTCTAAATCATCGTTCGTTCACATTAGGAGATGGCGTTTATCAGGACTTATCTGTTTGGTGTACCAGTATATATACCAAATATTTCCTGAGGCCATTACTACCATTTGGCGGCGTAAGAAAGCTAGTTACTTATTAAACAAGAAAATTTTCTTATATAATTTGCACATTCTACTTTCAAAAAAAAGTAACGAACAGCAATAAACAAACCTCACACAAAAAAACATTTTGCCTAGTTACTTTTCTTAGGAATTCACAAATTTACACCCGTATGTAAAGTCTGCATTCATTGCTGAATTTCACTTTAGTTAAATATTCCTTTATTTCGTATACACTCCGAAATAAAATTCAATTTTCTTAAACCTCATAGGAAAACTTCCGAGTGAACTTTTCCATGAGGGAAAGACAAAGGAAACTTTTCAATGAAAATTCTGGAAAATTGTTTATCGAGCGTATCAGGATGTCTGTGAATTAAGTGTGATATGAATGTGAAAGTGGAAAGTACCCTCCTAGGCGAAATCCGTACGAAGATAATTTTTTCTTTTAATATTTTATAAAAGGAATAAAAATAATTTAATAAGAAGTTTGCACTTATCTTTTAATAGTTCAAGCTTTCAATAACAACGAAGCAGATGGAGGCAGTAGTGTTCTTCAGTTCTCTTCGAATAAACTGATTTCCGATTACGGTTGATTATGATGTTTTCAATCCTGTTGGCAACCGTTAAACATGTTATTAGTAGGACTTGGAAGTTCAGAAATACTTACTGCGGTAGATGGTTCCACAATCGAGTTGTCCTATTTATAAACGAACTTTTAGACCGTAGTTTGCGTGAAGAGGGGAACAAGTGTTTCGCTCACGTTTGTCTCCCCGAAACTACTGTAACAGATTTTGATCGGCATGCCCAGCTTGGCAGTGTGGTCTGCTAAGGATCAATGCCCTGTGGTTCTGGCAATATCTAATCGGGGTCTGATCTGGAGGCCCAATGTTTTTTCTCTGTTGTAAATCCGCCAAGTTGCTCTAGAGATAGGCTGGCTAACCGCAGGTGGTAGTAACAAATTGCGTTTTTTACCCTGCTTATTGGACTGCGGACCATCTTGATCTCCATGCCACAGAGATTGATTCACTGCTAGATTTCGTAAGCATATTTCTCTTTCCCATGTATTTTTGTATGTCCGAGAACCCAGGCGAGACTCACCTTTTCCCCTGTCTTTAGGATGAAGACAACTACATAGATAGAGGTGGGATTTAATGAACCTTTTCACGTGGTTACAAGATCTTGGCTTAGCTTGATCCAAGCTCCAAGGTAACAGGTCTTGTGCTGCCTGCCAGAGAGCCCTTTTATGTTTTTGTTTAGGAAAAGCTGGAGGTTGTCTATGTCTGTCTTGGAGTGGAGAGTTGGAGATTGATCTGGACGATCTCAAGTATCTGCAGGTGCTCCCTAGGTGCAGTCTTCGGCGCCCTCCTCTTAACTCAAACCTTCCACCGGTTCGTCCAAATTAGGAGAACTCTCCCCTGGCAAGGGCTTTTAAAATATTTTAATTTGGAATACCTAATGCCAACCTTAGCCGGCTTTCATTCTTCTCCAAAAACTCGAAGGACTCCTTATTAATAAAGAGAAAGAATGAAATGCTATTCTTCATGGGTTCTTCTGCTTTGATGATCACCCATTCAGCCATTGAATGGAACCACATGATTTTGAGCCTGGAAAAACTAGAAAAGCTTTGCAGTGTTCAGCTTTATTTTAAGCAACCAAATGCGGGCTGTTCGGAATATCCGCAACTGGGATTAGATTGAGGCTCTTGCGTTCCCATGTGTTATAAAGGGTACTGACGTATTCGCCTAGGAAGTCCTTTGAAGCCCGGGCAGTAGCACGTAAGTTGCTTCCATGAACCTCTTCATAGAAAAAATTTTGAAACACTTGATTTTTTGTAGGAAGCGGTTGATTTAAGTAGAGTTTCACGAGAGCGAGACAAGACAACAGTCGGCCGCGTTCTCGATCTCGCAGCGCGAGAGTGAGACCACTGTTGTCTTGTCTCGCACCCCAGTGCAACAGTGATATTATAGTGTTGTGTCGCGATAGTATCGAGTTACTTTCGCGAGATTCAGTGTTCACTCTCGACCTCCCCCACCCTCCGTTTTTGCCCTGCGGAGAATTTAAATGTATGGGAAATTCCTTCGCAGGGGCCGCCGCCACGACCTCTGCGACAATCTGTTTGTGCCTTTAAGGCGGTAAAATTAAGATTGAATATGAAAAAAGATTTAAAAATTTTTGAAATATTATTAAAAAAATTTAGGACATTTATTTTAATCCCACCCCTAAATCTAAACAGAGTAAAAAATACATTGAAAAAGAATTTCATTTTGTAGATGCAAAAAAATGAAATGCAAAAAAAAATTAACATAAAATTAATATTTAAGAGAATTTTTATTCCCTCCTAATTAGAGTTTGCTCTGGACGACATACCCTTCTCAAAAGAATCCACTTCACGACATACTCTTCTCCTAAGTGTTCACTTAGTTTTTATTCACACCACCCAGTGTCTCCGCAAAGAGTAGTGTGACTAGATTAAGAACGATTCTATCGATGAAGCAATGGGATGTTTGGAAGGGTGCACTAGCGCTCACGCCGACGTGTTGGGGATTTACTGGCAACTCTGGAAGACTGGAGTTGTCGTGTTGTCACTAGTGTTGCATCTCGTGAAACTCTAGATTTAAGCAACTTTCGTGCTACCACCCCTAGTCTTATAAACCCTCTGACTACCACCGAGGAGGTACATCCCCTAATATTGCAAAATAACAGAGGTACAAATTTTTGAAAAAAGGGGCATTTTTAAGGATTTTTCTAGCTTTTCTTGGCAAAATATTGTAGGTTTTTCAGTTCTCTACAAATGTCCTGTTGAGGCTAACGTGATCCATCCAGTACTTTTGATTGTATACGCAAACTAGTGGGATGTTGTGCCTAGAGACTAGCCACTAATTACGCTTTTTCATGGTATTCTTTCTGTTGAATAACACTTCAGACTGGTTGACAATATACATATTAAGTAGAGATTGTGAAGATTCACGAAAACAATCCAACAACTACAACACATACAAATACAACTACATATAATATTGTTAAAAATTCGGCTTACCGAACCTTTTATTAATCGACTTCAAAAACGTGGTGGTTACTCAATTCGACGTGTAGGTAGGTATTTTGTAGTCCTGTTCACGCATAACTTTGTAACCCAATGACTTTTTTGCCTTTTTTTGGTTCATTTGAAGGGGGAGTTTCCCACGGTGGTCCCGTTAAATTTTTTCGAAATTCTGATAAAGGAGTTCGAAGTTAGGCATAAAAAACTGTTAAAATTAGTTTAACCTAAACATTTCATAGGCACCGAAAAAATTACTTTATTGTTGTAAATCCGGCAGCAGGCCGATGGTGGAGTGGGTAGAGCGCCGGATCCTCGGTTCAGCGGCGTGTAGCGTTCAAGGTTCGGGCCTGGTCGGGCAGCATATTTGTTTTCTTTTTCTCTTTTTCTTCTTTCTCAAATGATTTATTAGCATATTAGTCAACCACCGGTAGTGTCTGCCATGGCGCAAGGGCTACGGAAAAGTCCTTCGTCTGTGGGGCTGCGGGTTCGATTCTTCGGCTCGCGGTGCTTTTTTTTCGTCATAATAATTTATTTTTTATAATTTCCTTCGGGGAATTTTGTTTCATTTTTTTTATGGCATATAGTGTAGTATAGTATAAACTATTGTATATTAAATAAAGAAATACACCATGACGTGGGCGAAGAATCAAAAAATTTTATTGTTTATATTTGATTTCTCCGATATCAATGGCAATTAAGCTTATATTTCCTAGATTTGTATGTGTGTGCAGTGTAAACAAATCTTGCAACTTGATTTTGACCCACTTCCATATAAGCGATCAGCTGCAAATTTTACACATGCGTATAATGACGAGTATAGTACAGTAGATAAGCTATTTCTTTTAATTTTCCCCAGAGAATTTTGAAGTCTTCCAAGAGCCCAAGTTTTCAATATGGCTCTTTTCTGTTCGCTCGTCCACCCAATCCTGGGATATGCGTGCCCGATCTGGGACCCTATATTTAAGGTAAGTAGCAGTAGGTTTGCAATCAGTACAGAAGAAATTTCTCCTCTTAGCTCTGAGAAAACTACACAAACCACACGATATTTTCAGTATAGTATACAGTTCCTGTCCGATAGAATCAAGTCCAATGCCGAAGTTCGACACAATAGGCATACAAAAATGCCGATGGCCTTACAAGCCAGCACTACAATTGTAGTATTTTTGCTACGATTTTAATGCTACAGCTTTTTACTCCGTACTATTTGATTTCAGTACATTTTTTATTCGATTTGATTCGGCGAATTTATCAACCCATCCAAAGCAAAGTCTAACTTAATAAGCATTTATGTATATCGTGGTGTATTTTAGTTTGAGGTTTATTGCAAGTCTATCAGACAGCTCAATTTAATTCGAATTTCAGATCAATTACAAGTCAATTTAATTCGAGGATCATCATAGTTTTGTATATACGAATATTGAAATTGAATAAGTGTAGAAATTCATGAGTTTAGCGGGAGAACTGCCGTATCTACACTTTTTTGATTGAACCTAAATTATTCCCTTATTTCTGCAAATAACACATATTTTAAATCTCTAAAAAGTATATCACTGGATACATACATACCTATACTGTTAGAATCTACTACTATTTTAATTCATTTAGTACATATTTTTCGTTGGATTAATACATTTTAAACTTGTTTGGGTGGCAGCGCTGCTTACAACTGGCAAACACCGACCTTGATTGAAATATAGTTCTTGGACATCTGCCGGGTATCAGAAGGCTACATAATATGCCGGACTGTACTGCTGTACACCACAGACACATGCACACACCGACGAATGCAGTTAAAAAAGAAACGACAAAAATGTTTTCTTATTTACTACCGGCACCCGGCGAAGCTACACGTAGTACTTAACTACATATATATGTACATATTGGCGCAATCTAACTACTCAAAAAAAAATTTTTTTTGGGAAAGTGCTCCCCAACCAAAACTCACCGCATATTTATTGTGAAAAATATGAAATCCGGTGCTCACATTTTTGAACTCGAACATTTCAAAATTTTTACGAACACAATGCAATTAAAACTTTCCACTAAAATAAAAATCACAAAACACTTCCCGAAACAAAAACAAGCTGATGACTGGCGAGGTTGTTTCTCTTGATGGTCTTTAAGAATCATAATCCAATGGACGATTGTACATCAGCACACTCAACAATACATTTCTTCTCTTTTTGGTTCAAATTTGCCGTCGTCTGCCCGTGTGAACAACAGCTCAGTTCTCAGTGCGTGAACCCTTATGTGCTCCAAAGCGGCCAGTGTTCGCCCGTTGTTAGGCCATTTTTTATTTCTACTCGGGTTATTGTATAATTTGTGCATAATAACGTAGGTAGACATTACACAAAGTTAAGAGCGCTTCAAATTATCTCGCACGGGGCGAAAAACACCTGAAGCCGGCCCTCTATGAAGTAGTAGTGTATTACGTGCTTTTGCAGAAGAAGATAACCGAAGACCGCTCCATAAATTACCAGGAGAAGAGGAGAACAGGACTTTAGTTGATCAATCTGGATATTCGTAGCAGATTGGCCAAAAGTGTTGGAAACTAGAACTTTATCCAGGTACACATACATACATACATATGTATATTAATTGTAATTTGTAAGAAGTGAAGGTGGAAAAACGGTGGAAATTTCGAAGCCTGTAAGAGGACCGAGCTCCAACCGAGAGCAATATGTACATATGTATGTTATGAAATTGGCTCTAAGAGGGCGGCGAGTCCCGAGGGCCTAAGAAAAGAACTTTGTAGGAATATATTGGGGTTTTATATTATAATACATACAGTATATGAAACACGTAGTTTAGACATTAATTAATTACATTTTATTTACAGATCTTTTTGATTAATCCATTTTGTTCTGTCATAATTTAAATTATTTGAGTTACTGTGTTGCGTTTTGCAATTTTTTTATCGACATACCTGAGTTAATATTTTTCTCATATTTATTTGAATGGGCGTACAGATTACGTGAATTTAATTTGATTTATTGTTTTAATTTTTGTGCTTGTACGTACGGAATTAGGTAATGGGTATTTGGTGTAAATGATTACCAAGTCATGGGAGATAAGCGAACTGGTACTAGAGCTATTTTCTTCAATTTTTATTTGCAACATATGTTGGTCTCTATATCTGAGACATTGTAGATTAGTGAGCACCCACTATCTCCGTCACCTTGGGATTTGTATATTACGGAAGGTGTTGTTATATTTGTGATTCTTTCGTTGGCAAATTGTTATTGTCAGTCAATAAGCAGTGCTTTTGGTAACCATTGTCGGTTTTGGTGTTGGCTGAAGTGAATTTATTTTCAGGGATATTATAAGATGACAAGCTAAAGCCCTAACTGAACCTTTTGATTTCAGGTACACCCTCTAGTAAGTTTTCTGCTCGCTGCGTTTTTCTTTTGAGCGACCTCAGCCAGCGAAGTAGGGGTCCAACGCCGGCCCTAGCCCTTATTGAGGGTGGAGCGAGATTGTCTTTCGGCGCCCTTTGGTCGACGCTTTCACTTCATATAAATTCTATTTTCAGTTGTCCTAAATAAAATTTTTTTCGAGCACTGCCCGCCTACCATTTCTTTTCCTGACAACGTTATCTCTGGGAATTTTATGCGGTGCATTTTGTGGAGTATTCTCCACTCCTACACCCTAGGGCCTTTTTTGGACCCCTATCCTTTTCAACATAATGCCAGAGGGGTCTTCTGTTGCTGCCGGGAAATATTCTATTACAAAAAAGCTACGCGGCAGCTTCTTCCCGTACACAGCAACAAGACTTGCTCCTTCCAGGGATTAAGGTGGCCCGTCATAGAGGGCGCACCGACCCATAGGGACCTGGGCTGATCTGAGCCCTGAGCCAATTCGGCTATTGCCTCCAGAAGACTTGCTTGCATGGTAACTAGTTGTTTCGTGGTCAGGAGAGTCTCCAGATTAATAGTAGCAAGCACGCCCATTCTGACACTTTCTGATTTTTGACAGAAGGTCGGCTTTGGAGTCATTCTAGATTTCATTATGGGTGCGTCCGACTTTTCTGAAAGCTTTTAAAACCGTATGGCCAAAGCCCCCGCCCTTTTCGCCGGGCTATTATGCCCTGGAGAGCATCTAGAGGATCTAACCCTCTTCTTATTAAGAAAATCGGTATCCCTTTCTTCCTCGAGGCCACGCAGACCTTACCAGCCTCTGTTTTGTTTACCTGTTTTGCGAGTAGCCTCTCTGATTAGGCGCCCTTACTTTCGCAGGAGATCTAAGGAGATCAGTCAGATCCCAATAAAAGAGTGATCTCAACGTATTCTATCCCTGGGTTTACGGGACGTGTAGGTCGTGTAGGTGTTTATGTAAGTCGTCCTTTTGGGAGCTGTGGGCGCCTCAGAAATGTTTGGAGCGTTAAGAAGTGCTTCATCTTCAAAGTTTTTTTTAAGGTATTTTTATGTTGACACCACGAGCTAGGCAAGGAAGGGTGGTCGCCCTTGACAGAGCTCCATTGGAAGGATAATTCAAACCGAAGTTCGCCCGGTATCCGAAGTTCGTCCGGTATCCGAAGCCCTTCAGCCCGATTGTTTACACATTAGGATTGCGGTTTTTATCGAGTTTAGATCCACCGTATTCAGTCTGCTCCGTGGACCTCGAGCAGGATGTGGCCTAAGGCGATGTACGATCGGCCTTCCAGTCAGTGCTCCCTGCTTGTGTCGTGTTCGAGTAGTAATCATGATCACATAGACTTGGCTAGCTACAAACAACGCCCTCAAAAAGAGCCATCAAAATTTTATTTCTTGCTCGAAATTATTTTTTGCATTCATTTTGGTGCCCCTTACACCTGGCGCCTAGAGCGACCGCTCCACTCGCTCTACCGTAGGGCGGGTGCTGTAGGGGTGATGTATTCCTTTTTGGTGGAGTATGCAGTTTAGGTGGTACTTCCGGAGTTAAGACACGTGCGACCCCTCTCCCTCAGCTAGCCTTGGGAGTACCGCTGTGATATGGTGAGTTGGAATTTTCTTTTGAATTTTTTTATAATTTTATTTATTGGTCTTAATCTTGACTTCAACTCTCTTTTCTAAATTTTCAGCTTGTCCTCTAATTAAATTTGACTTTAATTTCTCAATATACATTTTTGACTTTAACCCTATAATTTTAATTTGACTTCCACTTTTCAACTTTCTTTTTGACTTCAACTTTTCAATTTTTATTTTTGAATCTATACAGTCAGCGAAATTGATATAAAGGCACGCTTGTTTCGGTTCTTTGGCAAAATGTTGCTCTGATATTTGTTGCTAGATTTTGAAGTGGAGTACCATGTTTCGAAACTGACAGCGTCTACTTTATATTTGTCAAGAGTCACACTCCTTCAGCTTTGTTTAACAGAGCTGTACTAATTTGAACCATTGCGGTTAAATTTTGAAGAATTTTTATTGGGAGGGTAATACAAAGTCAATAAGTTTGTGTGCCAGTAAACAAACTTACAAATGTTATAGGGAAGTTATTGTAAATCGGAATCAAAATTTGCAACGCATTTTCATTTTTCAAGGTCCCAATAGTATTATAAGCAAAAACTTGAGAAGAAGTATGTGTGTGTGCGTACCTACATATGTGGTAATTTTTTCCAGCACGATATAGCGTGAACCCAAAAAGATATCGACTTCGATTTTCATAAAATACGGTCTAGCGGTTTTCTTGTTTAAACGACATAAGTGATTTTTGAACCTGCACATTTTGAGCGAGCCATATATAATAACAACTTCGTTGAGGTGTCGATTGACGCATAATAAGGAGTATATAACCTAAAAAGACTTTCCGTAATATACGGCAGAGGTATTTTTTTGCTTAAACAAAAGGACGCGATTTTTTTACATTCACGATATCGCGCGAACGAAAATCATATCGACATTGTTGAGAAGCGCTCGAAGTGTATTAAAAAAAGTATCATCTGAAAAGATTTTTATAAAATTCGGTTGTGCCGTGTGTTTGTTTCAACGTCGGGCATGATTATAGTACCTGCATGATATCGCTTAAACTAAAAATGATATCGACTTCTTTGAGGAGCCGATTGAAGAATATTAATGAAAGCATGGTCTGAACAAATTTTCATAACATGCAGTCGAACCACTTTTTGTTTAAATTACAAGCACCTTAAATTGATAAGATTTTCTTATATACATATAATAAACTTATTGGAATGAAAGAATGAAACTCTACAATGCTTTCTACAATGAAGTTACATTTTCTGGATAGCTTCCAAACAAGACAGCACTTGTCAAAACCCGAGCT